>JASFXW010000080.1:0-215097 GCA_030490835.1 Annona cherimola | reverse complement strand
GTTATTTTAATAAAACTATTTTATTATGTTGAATTTATACCATTTTTAGATGAAGTACCATACACATACAAATTCGGATGAAAATTGATAAGTAATATAATACATTTTTCTAAATACAATGGGTGAAGTAGATTATAATTTTATAATCATGGGGCTTATTTTGCACCCCTTTCGAATGGGCTCTTGTTCAATGCACTTCCAGGTGTCCTTCAAGCTTTTTTTTATTTTTTTTAATTTTTTTTTACAAAAATATTAATGTCAGTGTATTTAATATATGTATAAATTTTTACCATTTTTGGATTTTTAGATATTTATTTGGGATTTTTTAAAATCAGTACTAAAATGCCACTGATTTTTAAAAATTTGAAAGAAATATCTTAAAATCTCTAAAAATAGTAAAAATTGATACACATGTTAAATACACTTAGATTAACAAGTTCATGGAAATTTTGAAAAAAATAAAAATAAAAAGTATATGCACCTAGGCATTACCAGAGCCGTCTTCGAATAGGCCTACTGATTTGGGTGTGGTTTTTCTGTTTTTTTTTCTTCTTTTTCTTTTGCACTAACCGAGGATTTTTGACATAAGTTAAATAAAATTAATTAATTTATATGTTAATTTCAGAAATTTTAATTTAACTTCTAAACCACCTAAAATATTTTTCTTTTACATATGCAATAAACATTATGTTATGTGGAAGTATGATTGCTTTAATATATTATTTTATTTGTTGAAATATATAATTATAATGCACTATAGTATCATATAATAATAGAATAATGTGTATATATAATATTATTATTAGATTTGTAATATTTTTCACTGATTTAATTTATGTATTAATGTGTGTAGACGTACGGTCAGAAGGTATACTTGAAAGTTTCCTAGTAGTAAATAGGTATTTGCATCGTTCGAACTTGCAGGATGCGGCCCTTTTTCCATGCATTTTAAAAAGAAAATGTAAGTCAAGCCATTTAGATCTGGAATTGTGATGCTACCTCTCTGGTGAAGGTTTTCCATTCGAGAAATTATACTAGGAAAAAACGCAAAGATTTCAGGAAATATGAAGAAATAAAATATTCAAAAATTACTGCAATGTGGAAATCCTTTTGGCCGAGAGTTTGAAAGGCAAGCTTACACTCCCGGCACTTTTCTTGAGGTCAACGTAAACTGGAAAATGCTACGCCCCATGATGTTTACTTGAAATTTCTTATATACTTATAATATTCTATAAATCCTTCTTTTACTCATAATATTTTACCATAAATTTTCTCATGCTCATGCTGTCAATACAACCATTATCTACCCTATTAAAAAGATAATTTTGTCCATTCAAAATTTTTTAATTGAGACAATTTAACCTTAACATGACTCAATTAATGATAGCAAATCATTAATATATGATATTAAATAATTTAAGAGTCATATTAAGGTTGAATTATTTTAATGAGAAAATTTTTAAAAGAGTAGAACCATCTTTTCAATAATATAGATAACAATTATGTTAATGATGTGAGTATAATAGAAATTTAGGGTAAAATGTTATAAACACAAAAAGAATTTGTAAAATATTATGGGTATATTAGGATTTAGGTGAAAATGCTGGGGATATAAAAGAAATTTCTCCTTACTTTTAACTTTTGAAAGTAATATGTTCCAAAATAATATGTATATATATTTTAAAATTTTAAATATAGGATTCTTTTAGCCATTTTAAAAAGCTTAAATATATATATATATATATATATCCAAAAAGGTACAACTTGATTTATCTCTTAAATACGCTTAGATAAACAATTGTACGAAGAAAAAATTTTAAATGAAAATTTTGAGATAGACTAAGTAAGTCATTACCAAGCTAGGCAAACAGAATCATTTCTTTTTTGAAATTTCATGATTACATAAAAAATTAAGATCAAACTTTGAAAGTATATTTAAGAATCTTTCTAAAATTTTTATACATAATCAGCTTTTGTTATTAATTTTAATTAATAAAATTTATTATAAACTATGATAAGAGTTAACTTTAATTTTTAAATAAAATATATTCTAGCTCGAGCTATATAATGGCTTACTTAGCCTATATACAAGATCCATTAAAATTTTTTTGAACAAGTAGTAAATGGGAATTTGTATCCTTTTACCGCGTTTGATACGTCCCTTAAATTTCCATACCTCTTGAAAGAGGAAATGCAAGTTCAACCATTTAAATGCTATATCTTCATATTGAAGGTTTAAGAAATTGAGGTGTGCATGGGAAGTAATTAAATTTTTGAAAGAAAGAATTTTAGTGTAAAATTTTTTAAAATAACAAAGAATGATATGGTATGATCAGAATGACGATAAGGAGTAAAGAAAATATAGTTAAAATAGATCAGTTAAATTTATAGTAGTAATTTAGAAATAATTAAAACATAAGATAGTTGTGCAGGAAAATATAAAAAAATTTCAAATTTGAAAATCGAATAATCATACATAGTAAAAATTTTTATATTCAAAAGTTTCTATTTAAAAGTTTTAGGTGTAAATAAATAACCTTAAACAAATAAGAAAAAACATATATTTCAGTAAATATGAAAAAAAAGTTTAAAAGGGAAGCTTACTTACGTCACACTTTTTTTTACGTCAACATACATTACGCTTTAACTTTCAAAAGTAATGTGCTTCAAAATAATGTAGTCGGTTCTAATACAATTTAATTAATAAACTCTTTGTTGAATTCGGATTAACGGCTTTAAATTTCAACACATTTTGATGGACTTTTTATTAAAATTTATTGAATTGATATTGTTAAATATCAAATTCCGTTTTTCCCCATGAATTTAATGGGCTTTTAATTAAATTCCTTTTAAACTTTATTAAATTTAAAAGGGAATTTTTTTCAAATATATCCCTTAGTTTAGGCGAAATCGAAGGCATATTATGAGTTTTCAAAGAATTATATATATATATAATTGCACAGTGTGTTTGAAATTATAAGCATACTACTTTTGTTAAATTGTTTTTTAAAAAAAGATTAAAAAAAACCCTTGAAAACAAATAAAAGTATAAAAGAGAAGTGATCCTATTAGTTAGGCTAAGTAAGCGATTATTTTGACCACCTCGAAAAAATTATTTAAATTTACTTTTTCCCATAAACTTGTCAATGTAGATGTATTTAATGTATAAATCAAAATTTACCATTTTTGAATGTGTGTGTGTGTATATATATAATTACATTTTTAAACGTATAAGTATTTTAGCCATTTTAGATATGTGGATATAAATCAAGTTTCTTAAGAGTTGAAAAACGAATTAAATGCTCCCAAAACTGATTTTTTTAAAAAATGTAAAAGTAGTTTATGAAGAAAAATAGAAATAATAAAATAATATAACTGAAAAATAGAAATAATAAAATAATACAACTGAATAATAACTTAAAATACGCTGCAATGCATATAATCCGGGTCCGACAAGTATTGAATTTATTTAATATGAGTAATATTTTTGTAAAATAATAAATTTTATTTTAAATGTGATTCATGCATTATGTAATTTTATTTATTTGCAAGTACTTTTTTTCATTTCAAATATGTCACAATTTATGGCAAATTTTACAGGTAGAGATACGATTTTTTTTAAAAAAAATTTCTGATATTTTTCTAATTTTGCCAAAACTATATAGTTACCATACAAAAACACAAATTTTAAGGCTCGTTTGATAATCTGTGTGGGAAATGTAACGTAAAGAAATGTGAGGACATAAATTCCCAAGCTTACTAATTTATCAATCAATAATCATATTTTTACTCTTTTATTTGCACATTCAAATCATTTCTCTTTCCTACTATACTCTAACTACCCTTTTTATTTTTTTGATCTCTATTATTTCATATTAATCATTCAATTCTTAAAATATTTCATTTCACACTTGCCCTCTCGTCCCCATTCCTCACATAAAACACCGTACCAAACATCCATCTAGGCCACCGTGCCTATGGCAAGATGGTACGCGCTATTGCTGGTGCTATTTTGAAGTCTGCCAGGTGTAAGTTATACAACTATTTCCCCCTAAAAGTTACGGTTTTAATTTAGAGATGTCCCTCCCGAGGAGGTATTTATAAAATTTCTTCTACAGTGTGAGGTGTGAGGTGTGAGGTGTGAGGTGGGAGGGTTGTAAAGATACTTATAAAATCAGTTATCGCAGTATATAAATTGTAATAGAAAAATAGTACCACATGCGAACAATCCATGTCTAGCCAGGCATTGAAGAGTAGTTTGAACTGGTCACAGCATGGATGGGCATCTAGGCCAGTCGTGCACTACTGCTTAGATTGAGATTCGTGCACTACTGCTTAGGTTGAGACTGTGGGGCCACTAAACATCGGTCAACGTATTTAGCTATCACCATTATGTTATATTGATTAATTTTTTTAAGAGTAGATGTCAACATTATATTACATTGATTAATTTTTTAAAGTGTGACCTGACTTATGAAGGGTTAAGATAGTGATCGTAGAAAGACTATAAATATTAATTCATTGATCAATGTAATCAACATTTAACAGTAGCTTCACCAATTAATGGATTATGGCCGACATGGTGACCATAGACATCCATTCATTTCTCACAATCTATATTGGCGTGTACAATGGTTCATTGGGGACCAGTGTATCCACCGTCACCATCTTTAACTTCGCTCACTAATGTTGCCCATATCGGTGTTCAATACTGTGCATATGGACTGCACGTGCAAGACTAGCAAAAGGCCTGCATTTAGAGCCCATGTGACAATGTCAAACTCTCACCCGAGGAACACTAGCTAGGCACGTGTGAATAGTTCATATATCGCCATTTACAATGGCGTGTTTGGAAAATAATAAAACTTTCTATGTTAAAATAGATAGATTAATTGTACGGATAGTTGTGTAGAAATGATTAAAAAGTAGGATAGTTATATTTGACAATATAAAGAAATAATTAAAAATAATATAATTATGAAAGATGAAAAATTTTAGATTAAAAGATTTTGCGTGTTGCCAAACATGCCCTAAATTATTATTTTTTTTAATGAGTGGCTTGATCTATAAAGGGTTCAGATGGGAATGTTAAAAAGACCAGAAGTATTGACCCATTAATTCATGTAATCAGCATCTAATAATAACTTGACCAAGTAATGGATGACGGTCCAGATGGTGCTATAAACATCCACTTATTTATCACAATTTGAATTAGTGTGTACCATGGTTCACATGGGGAACCGGTGGATTAGACCGAGAAATACTCATCTATCTGCTCATCAAAATGTTTAACTTAACTCGCTAATGTATCTTATCTCTGTTATCAATATATATAGCTTTGTTTCTGTTAAACTTATCATTCTTTTACTTTTAATATTTTGATGATTAATGAAAAATCCATTCTACCAATTGTATTTAGAAACATCTTTATTATCACTCATTTATTTAGTATTTCTATATATGGGTCTTATCTATGAAAGTGCGAAGTCACGGTAATAAAATAAATTAATACTAAAAATTGATTTCTACCTAGTATTTTCAATATCTAAACCATGTAAAATATATTACTATATGGATAAACGATTCTATAGAGTATTACCATATTTTAATATATATTTTATGGATCTAAGTTTTTTTTCCTAATTTATGTGTTTATATAACTATTTTTTATGTTCACTACAATGAATAAATTGAATTTGCTATCAATCATTAACATCTTAAAAAATAAAAGGGTCAGACAAAATCACTATAATGTAACTCAACTATAAAGAAGCGGAGCCTAGCCGAGCTAGCTTCTATAAAACGTCTCTTACATGTAACACCCTCATTTTTAAGAGTGGGACCAATTCTAGCCAAATAGATTTCTTCCTTATAAGAAAATTGGATAGAACCCTTTGTATAAATTGTAAAGTTATCCCAGGTGAGAGCTTAGCTATGCAGCATAGATTATTAGTGATGGATATATATACACAAAAAGAGACAACAAAAACTAAAGGCAATGTAGTTCCAAAAATTAAATGGTGGAACTTAAAAGGAAACAACATAGAGCTTTTTAGAAAAAGAATAATAGAAGTAGTAAAATGGGACACACAAGAAGATGAAGTAGAATCGATGTGGGATAAAATGACAACTAACATAAAAGAAGTAGGACAAAGTATTGTAGGTGTATATAAAAATCGTAGATCCTCACATAGAGAAACTTGGTGGTGGAATGAAGATGTTCAAAAAGCTATAAATGATAAACAAGAAAAGTTTAAAGCATGGCAGGAAAATAAAAATGATACAAACTTACAACAATACAAACTATCAAAAAAAGCTACTAAAAGGATTATTAGTGATGCTAAATACAAAGCTTATGAGAACCTATATGACAGATTAGGAACTAGACAAGGTGAAAAGGATATTTTTAAGTTGGCTAAATTAAGAGAAAATAAGGGCAAAGATTTAACACATGTTAGATGTATTAAAAGTGATGACCAAAGAGTTCTAGTCAAAGATGATCATATTAAGGAAAGATGGCAAACTTATTTTTATAGTTTACTAAATGATACCCCACATGAACAATTAACATTAGATGTTAGTCTAAATAGGGAAGAAAATAGGAATATCAGTTATTTCACAAAAATTCGAATATCTGAAGTAAATGAAGCTTTAAAGAAAATGAAAACAGGAAAAGCTTTAGGCCCAGATAATATACCAATTGAGGCATGGAAGTGCATGGGAGATGTAGGTGCAACATGGTTAACAAATCTTTTTAACAAGATTATAAAAACGAAGATAATGCCAAATGAATGGAGGAAGAGCATTATAGTTCCTATCTATAAAAATAAGGGAGATATTCAAAATTGTGCAAATTATCGTGGAATAAAATTAATGAGTCATACTATGAAATTATGGGAAAGAGTAATTGAACATAGACTAAGACGGGAAACTAATATATCTGAAAATCAATTTGGTTTTATGCCAGGAAGATCAACTATTGAAGCTATTTTCTTACTTAGACAACTATTTGAAAAGTATAGGGAGAAGAAAAAGAACTTATACATGATTTTTATTGATTTAGAAAAAGCTTATGATCGAGTACCAAGAAAGTTAATATGGCAAGTGATGAGGAAAAAAGGAATTAATGACAGATACATTGATATTATTAAAGATATGTATGAGGGGGCTGTTACAAATGTGAGAACTATTAGTGGAGATACTAATGTCTTCCCAGTTAAAATAGGTTTACATCAAGGCTCAGCCTTGAGTCCCTACCTTTTACCTTAGTAATAGATGAAATTACTAGACATCTCCAAGAAGAAGTACCTTGGTGTATGTTATTTGCAGATGACATTGTTCTAATAGATGAAAGTAAAGAAGGACTAAATTTAAAATTGAATAGGTGTGTAGATGCTCTAGAATCTAATGGTTTTAGAATTAGTCGTACAAAAACTGAATATATGAAATGTAATTTTAATAATAGTGAGAACCCGGATGAGGAACCAATTAAGATTTTAGATCAAACAGTAACAAAAACTAATCACTTTCGGTACTTAGGATCAATAGTTCAAGAGAACGGGGAAATTGAGAAAGATATAATACATAGAATTCAAGCAGGATGGAAGAAATGGAGAAGTGCGTCAGGAATTTTATGTGACCATCGAGTCCCAGTCAAATTAAAAGGAAAATTTTATAAGACTGCGATTAGACCTGCTATGCTTTATGGGGCAGAATGTTGGGCAGTTAAAGAGCAACATATACGAAAAATGAGTGTAGCGGAAATGAGAATGTTAAGGTGGATGAGTGGCAAAACAAGAAAAGATAAAATTAGGAATGAAATAATTCGAGAAAACTTAAAAGTGAGACCAATTTATGATAAAATGAGAGAAAATAGATTAAGATGGTTTGGTCATGTTAAAAGGAGGCCTGAAGTAGCACCGGTTAGGAAAACAGAGTTTATCCAAGTAGAAGGTGGTAGAAGAATGAGAGGAAGACCCAAAAAAACATGGATGGAAGTAATTAAACAAGATTTAAAAATATTACATATTACTGAAAATTTAGTCTTAAATCGCCAAGAATGGCGTAACAGAATCCATGCAGCCGACCCCACATAGGTGGGAAATGGCTTATGATGATGATGATGATGATGATGGTTGATAAATAATCAACTCTATGTATTATATCTAATATCATTTATATTATCATAGAGATTCTTTTATTTGTTTAGCATGACCATGCATGTACCTCATTTATAAATATGCAAAATTAATACTTAAAAACAATTCTAAAGTAGTATTTTCAACATCCAAACTATATAAAATATCATTACTATTTAGATAAATGATTTTATAAAATATTATTATATTCTAATATATATGTGAATAGATTTAAGTATTTTTCCTAATTTGCACATAAGTGTATCTTTTTTTGAACAAATATGAATTGGATGAAATTCGGTCTCTTAGTTAAATAAATAATGTTAAATATAATGAATGAATTTAATTTTTCTTCAATCATTTTTTTTTAAAAACAAGAGATTACATGAAATTGGTTCTATTTTACAGGATTATATAGAAGTAGTGCCCATATATGTCTTATATTTATAGCTAACTTAGCGTGCTACTGGTGTGGACTCCGCTAATTTGAATGTTCAATATCTGCCAGTTAAAAACTACTAATTATTCCTCGAATGAAAAACTATCGAACTGTCAACATCTTATTGTAGAAAATTTTCTCATGCTCACTATATTTATCCTTAATTCATAATATATATGAAGTTATAAAAAGAATTTTTAATGTTTGTAACTGTACAAGGAATTAGGGGTAAATTTTGTAATACATTTGGGAATTCCCCTCTAAACTTTTGTGTTCAATTGGTGTTGTAATTAATTTTATTTAATAATATTTTATTACAAGTTACAACTAGAGTTAATTACAAATAAGTTGTACATAACTACTTTAATTTAAAAATCCGAAGGTTTATTTGAAAATTTCCTTCTAGTAAATAAGAATTTGCATCCTTGCCTTTGCTGGATGCGTCCCTTAATTTTGCACGCATCTTGAAAGAGAAAATGCAAGCCAAGCCACCGAGATCCGGAATACTGATGCTATGTCTCTCGTGAAGGTTTTGTCCCAGAAATTAAACAAGCAAGGAAAAAATACAAAGAATTTAGGAAATATAAAGAAATTAAATATTCCAAAATTATGTGATGGGGAATTCCCTTTGGGCTTAAGAGTTTAAAAGGCAAGCTTACGTACCTCACACTTTTTTTGAGGTCAACATAAAGGGCGTTGATTCACCCTGAAACTATTTTTTAATATTTTTTTAAAATTTTTTTACAAAACTATTAATCTAAGCGTATTTAATATGGGTATCAATTTTTACCATTTTTGGATTTTTTAGATTTTTTAATTTTAAAAACCTGTGACATTTTTTTAACATGTAAACCATTTGCTATAAATATATATATAGATAAATAATATCTCTCTCTCTCTCTCTATATATATATAGTTATACTTCTAACAAACCCTTTTTTTACATAATCTTTTTATTTTCAATATCTTAATAGTTAATGGAAAAATCGCTCAATTTATTATATTTATCATCATTTATATTATCATAAAAATTCACTCATTTATTTAATATCATTGTATATAGGCTTTATCCATAAAAGTGTAAAATCAATTTAATAAAATAATTGTATCTATGAAACCTCAATTCTATGTAATTCTTTTTATTTTTAATATCTTGTTGGTTAATGAATAATCCATTCTATTTATTATATTTAGCATTATTTATATTATCATAGAAATTTTTTCTTTTGTTTAATATTACTATGTATGTGCCCCACTTATTAATGTATGAAATAAACTTAATAAAATGATTTAAAAGAAAAATATGAATTCGAAATTGTATTTTCAACATCCAAACTATCTAAAAGTAATTCTATAAAGTATTATTTTATTTTAATACATGTATGAATGAACTAAGCATTCTTCCTAGTTTAAACATGAATATATCTATTTTTGGGCAAAATTGGTTTGAATGAAACTTGGTGTCTTAAATTAAATAAATGTTGTTGAATATAATAAATGAATTAGATTTTGTATCTACATTATATAAATAAATGGAAGCTACATGAAATTATTTTTATGTAACTTGGTTGTATAGAAGGATGAACTCTGCTAGTTAAGCAAATTTTGATGAAATTATTTTTATATAACCCGGTTGTATGGAAGGATGAACTCCACTAGTTAGGCTAATTTTGATGCTCAGTACTTTTTCTGCCAATTTCCTGACAGCTAATTAATTATCAAATGGAAACCTATCGAACTATCAAGATCTTAACCGCTGTCATTATTACTATTATTATTATAGAAAATTTTCTTGTGCCCACCATGCTCGTCCTTAATTCATAATATACTAGAAGGTGTAAGAAGAATATTTTAAAATTTGTAAGTATATAAGGAATTAGGGTTAAATTTTATAATGTATTTAAGAATTCTCCTCTAAATTTTTGTATTATGTTGGCTTTCGTTATTAATTTTATCAACAGTATTTTATTATAGACTACGACTAGAGTTAGTTACAAATAAGTTATACATAATGTGTATAGACGTAATATCCGAAGGTTCATTTGAAAATTTTCCTGTAGTGAATAGGAATTTGCATCCTTCCACCTTGCATACTTTTATGATTTTGCCAAAACTATATGGTTACCATTTATCTTGAACTGGTCACAACATATATCCGCATCTAGAGCAGCGTGTACCACTGTCCAGATAGTGATTGTGGGAAGACTAAAAACATCGGGTCAATGTATTATCTGTCAGTATTATATTATATCGATAAATATTTTTAAGAGTGACTTGACATATGAAGAGTTCACTTCAGATGGTGATCGTAAGAAGACTTAGAAATATTGATCCATTGACTCGTGTAATCAGAATTTAATAGCAGCTTGACCAATAAAAGGATGATGGTCCACATGGTGAGTATTTAAGTTTAGTTTTTTAAAAAAATGTATTACTTGTATTCTAAATAAGTTGCGCATAACTAATATTATAAAAAAAGTTATAATAACTAACTAAATTTATTGACATTTGCAAAAGTATGGTCTGAAGGTCTATTTGAAAATTTCCTAGTACATGAGAATTTGCGTCCCTCGACCTTGCTAGATACGTCCTTTAATTTTCCATGCCACTTGGGTTTTGTGGGGAAACAATAAATAACGGTCCATCCATTCATCTATTTATCTATCAGCATTATATCAATTAATATTATATTAATATTATATTTTAAGAGTAGCTTGACCCATAAAGTGTTCAGATGATAACCCTAGAAAGACTAAAAATATTTGATCTGATCTGTGTGTTCATGTAACCAGAATTTAATAGCAGCTTGACCAATGGATGATGGTCGAGATAGCAGTTATAAAAAATTCATATATTTATCACAATCTAGGTTACCGTGAAGAGTGGTTTGTATGGGGATTGGGGGACTAGAAATACCCATCTTTATATCTACTTGTGGCCATCTTGAACTTAGTTAACAATGTAACCCATCTTGGTCTTCAATATTTGTGCGAGTTAATTACCAGCTAATTAATTCGCAAATGGAAAATTATTTAACTGTCAAGATCTTGACTACTGTCATGATCGTTATTATTAGAAGATTTTTCTCATACCTAAAACCTTTGTCTTTGATTCATAATATACTCATGGGTGTGCATGAAGAATTTTTGAAATTCCATTATTATATAAGAAATTAAGGTAAAAATCCGAAAGGATAATTGAGAATCTTAAAGTAAATTTTGTACTTAGTTGGTTTTTATTATTAGTTTTATTTAATGAAAATTTATTATAAACTGCAATTAGAGTTAATTTTAATTTTTAAATAAAATATGTTGTTTGTATTGTAAATAAGTTGTACATATTTTCTAATTCTTTTTCTTCACAACTAAATTAATTCGCTTATGTGCGTAGAAGTATGATCAGAAGTTTTTTTTTTTTTTTTTTTTTTGAAAATTTTCAAAAATTATAGTGGAACAAATAGTAGTAAATGGCAACTTACAACCGTGGTGGATGCACATCTCTTAAGTTTCCAAAGTTCTTGAAAGAGTACACGTAAGTTAAGACGCAGTCATTAGGAATTGCCATCCAGGTCCTCTTAGAAAGGTTTTCCATCTAGTACATTAAGCAAGCAAAGAAAAAGCAAAAAAGGTTTCAGGAAATATGAAGAAATAAAATATTCCTAAATTACTACAATGGGGGAAATCTCTTCCATCAAAAGTTTAAAAGAGAAGCTTACATACATCCCACATTTTTTTTAGGTCAACGTTCATGGTACGTTAAACTTTTGAAAATAATGTGCTTCAAAATAATATAATAGTTTCTAATGCAATCTAATTAAAGAACTCTTTGCTAAATTCCGTTAAACAGCTTTAAATTTCAATACATTTTACTCAATTTTTTTGTTAAATTTTATTCAATTAATAATGTTAAATATCAAATTTTTGATGAATCTAATGGTTTTTTTATGGGCAATTTAGTGGGTTTCCAATTAAATTCTTTTGAAACTTGTATTAAATTTAAAAGAGGGGTTTAGCTTATGTAGCTAGTTAGCATATCACTAGTTATTATATCCGCACCTACATGGTGTCTTTTTCATTGATAATTATACATATTGGTAATTATACACTTTAGAAAGACATTGTAAATACCTCCAACCATGAGACATCTTGTAAAACCTTCATATTTCAGGAGAGAAATTGTAAATACATCGCTTGCACTTGGCAAACATAAACC
Source organism: Annona cherimola (assembly GCA_030490835.1). Classification (NCBI taxonomy): domain Eukaryota; kingdom Viridiplantae; phylum Streptophyta; class Magnoliopsida; order Magnoliales; family Annonaceae; genus Annona; species Annona cherimola. The sequence continues at coordinate 202,308 of JASFXW010000080.1, read as the reverse complement.
CCGATCACCTAAATGTAGGACATCATTGTGTTCACTACGTTACAGGCATGGTGCCCCTAAATAGTGTACCTTGAATCATGAGCATATCACTTTCTTAAAATTTTCTTTAAAGAAAGATAAAATACCTTAGAAATAAATAAAATTATAAAATCCAGGAAATTATCTTTAGAATAAAAATTTTTGTTTTTAAACTATTCATCATTCTAAATAGATTTATTTAATGTGACAGATATGGAACTTGATTATATTTAGTAATATATTTTTTATAAAGATATCGTAACATATTTTAAGTTAAACATATTATTCATTTTTATAATTAATTATATCTTTTGATTTTTCTTCGTGAACATAATTTACTAAATGCATTTAATTCATATACCATGCCAACTTATAGTACTTTTGTATAGCTATTTTTATTTTTAAAAATCAATATTTAAAGGGTTAAAGACGAATTAAATATTCTTAAAATTGATGATTTTTAAAATAAAAAATATGTAAAAGTATCGTAAAACTTGGTTTATGGGTTAAATATACTTAGAAGAATATATTTATGAACAAAAATCAATAAAAATGAAATAAAAGAAACAAATAATATATTTTAGCTTAAAATACGTTATGATGTCAATAATCTTCCCTGAGATTCAATCTATTTAATGTGGTTATTTATTATTTTATAAAATAAAAAATAAAAAGTTATTAACCGGTGATCTCTTGAATTATATAATTTTGTTTATTTGCAAGGATGTTTTTGTCATTTTCAAATTTTGAAAAATAATACGCTCCAATTCTGGAAAATTGTGTTGGTAGGGACACAAATTCTTTTAAAAACATTAGTAATACTTATATAATTTTGCCAAAACTATATAGTCACCATAAAAACACCAATTTAAAATACTACCCTCAGCAAGAATAGCAACAGGCCTGCATTTGGAGACCCCAGATCAAATGCTTATGAGGACCACTGGGCACATGCCAAAGGTCCATCTCTAGCATCAGGATATTAAAGGGTAGCTTGACCTGGTCACAGCTTACGACGGTTTAGATGGTGATTGTGGGGGAGACTATAAGCACCAGTCAATGTATTTATCTACCAGCATTATAACATAATAATTATCTTTTTAAGAGCGGCTTGACCTACGAAGGGTTCACTTCAGACGGTAACGTTAGAAAGACCAGAAATAATTCATGTAATCAGCATCTAATATAATAGTAGCTTGACCAATTAATGGATGATAGCCCAAGTGGAGCTATAAAGGGTAATTTGCAAATATACTCAAATAGTTTAATGCAAATTAATGAAACAATCACACAATTTCACAAATTATATATTATCCCTATATAATTTCAACCACATATCATATTACCCCAGGCTAACAGTTGACGTCAAACTCAATGCAGTGGGCCGTTAGATAATTTTGGATTTCCAAAATGACCCTTCCATTCGGCTAGCATTGTTACATTTGGGTTGCCCTTTGTTGCTTGGATTGAGGGTGTAGTTAGCCGTCGTCTTGGCAGGTGGTGTTGAACGTCTTCCACAGCAGCATCTTCCACGGCACTACAGCATCTTCCATGACAATGACGTCAACGTGTTTTACAATGACTGCAATGTCTTACACACAAACACTGTTGTCTTCGCTCACATCTTCCATGGCCGCTGATTCCGAACCCAACTAATGTTGTTCAATTGATGATTGAAACCAAATGACACCGAGATATTCCCATCTGCTCGTGAAAAGGGTAGCAGTATTTTAAATAAGAGTTGTGGTCTTATCAGACCGATCTGAAATCTGGTTCAAAAATGTTTTTTTTTTGTTTGTTTTTTCTCTAACTTTTTTGTAAACATGATAATCTAGTTATATTAAAATTGTATAAAATTTTAGAAAGAAGTAAGAAAACTAAAATTTAATATATTTAAAAATTTTATAAAAAAATTTAAAATACGACTCCAATCTAGGGGACCGCCATGACTTGTATTCTTGAAGTTACAGGGTGCACAATATGCGGCCAGATTTTGTCTCATAGTCCATATTATAACACAACAACTGACCTGTCAATAGAAGCTTCCTAGAAGTAAATATTAGTAAAACAATAAACGTCATTAAAGGAGTAAAATTTCTGTAATATCGTTAATCCACCTTATCTTTCTCCCCTCTTTGCTCATGAAGAAACTGGGAGTTCAATTTTTGAAAGAATAATAATAATAATAATAATAATAATAATAATAATAATAAAAGAGAGAAAAAAGGAAAATTGATTTGGAGGTTTCTTATAGCATACATGAGGAGTAATTTTTTTCCCCAAAATTTATACATTTGGATGGATTGAAATCCAAAGAAGCGGATTTGAAGAAATTAAGATTTGGAAAATTAAAAAGATAAGATTTGACATAGGTAAGCAAGATTTCTTACATTTTTTTGCTTTATTTTTTTATTCTATCTGTTTAGTGTTGTAATAAATTTGGAGCAAACGGCTAAGATTTTGTGATATATAGTAAGTGCATACAGAAACTGAAACATTGAAGGGAGGAAGAAGAAGAATAATAATGTTGGTTCCATGGTGTAAATATTGTTGTACAGGTGCATTTCTCATCTACACTTTGTTGGAGCTAGGATTCTAGGTTTACTAAGGTTGTGGTCAATGCCCTAAGATTTTTTTCATCTCTAATAATTTTGTGTTAATTTATAATGATTTAATGCATATAGGATGGGTCATAAGGAAGTAATAAATTTACATATTTCTAAAATTTGGGTTTGGAAGTCGTGAGTTTTCATGAGATTTTGAAAATTTTTAATTCCATGCATGATTTAATTGATGAGAAATTCTTGTTTTAACTATACCTTGTTCGCCAAAGGCAAAAAGCCATTTCTTAAAAAATAAAACTACAAATCTATTATAAACTAAGCTTTAGCATTTCTATAGATGCGTATTAATTGAGTTTCAAACTAAAAAAAATTTAATTATTTTAAACTATTTAAATGGACTAAAATATCCCTATAATAAAGTTTTCAAAAAATATATAAATATTTTCAAGAATGGTAGAATTTGATTTATAAGTTAAATACATCTGATTAATAATTATACAAAAAAATTATGAATATGTTTTCTTGACTAATTTGTTAGCTCAAGATAATAAGATCATGCCTCTTCATGTTTTACTTATTAGATGATGAGATTTCATGCTTTAGATATATGAATTATAAATATTGCTTTGGTGGCATGATTGCATGAAATTTTAGTATATGTTTATGTTGATGATGATAGTATGCTTTTATGAGACACGATGATTTTGTCCTTAGTTGAATGGTCGAACAGCCGGACTCCACGAATCGGGCATGACGTCGTTATAGAGATCATGAATGGTTTTACTTTCCGTGATATGGCTTCTAAGCCAGATCCCTTGAGATTGTAACCGCAAGGTTATCATTATTTGTTATACGTTCATAGATATCAGAGAAATTTTTGAAAATCAACGAATATATAAAAGATTAAGGTCAAATTAAGTCAGATCCCTTGAGATTGTAACAGCTAGGTTATCATTATTCGTTATACATTTATAGATATGGGAGAAATTTTTGAAAATCAACGAATATATAAGAAATTAAGATAAAATTTCACATGTATATTTGATAATTCTCTAATAGATTTTTTATTCAATTAATTTCTGTTATTAATTTTATTTAATAAAATTTTATTATAAGCGCCCATTAGAGTTAATTTTAATTTTTAAAGAAAATATATTATTGGCATTGTAAACAAGTTCTTCTCCACAACAGCGGTGGGAATTGGTCGCCATCACAATCCCTTCCCAACCAAACCAACTTGTTAAAACCAACCGAGGCGTGCTCGGTTGGTGGCCGCAGCTGTAATAGGGCATTGGCGGGGCGGCGGTCGTGGGTTCGAATCCCACGTTAGGATTTCGGCCCGGAAAAATGGTGTGGGAGCTGTTGTCTCTCTTTGGCTAGATGGAAGCTGTTCTTCCTAATTCTTTGATGGAGCTGTGTCTCTAGATTTCTTTGGAGGAGTTATGTATCTCCTTGTTTGTAAAAATGTCTCAGAACTACAATGTAATATGTGTTGAGATGTATGTAAATATAAACCATAAAAAAAAAACCAACTTGTTAAAACCAATATTTTTATAATACAATACCGTACAGGTAACTGATGGAATGTTTTAAAAAAATCCTTTTATAATTTTGCCAACACAAATTTAAAATCCTATCAATAGCGAAACTAGAAATTTGGACCTCGTGTGACGACCACGTCAAGTTCTCACCGGAGGAACACGGACAAAGCACCCGAGAACGATTCATTCACAGCGTCTATTGGCATCTAAAGTAGCTTGTACAACTCTTTAGATGGTGATTACAGGGTCACTATAAACATCGGTCAATGTATTTATCTATCGTCATTATATTATATTAATTAATTTTTTAAAGAGTGACTTGACCTATGAAGGGTCCACCTCAGATGGTGATAATAGAAAGACCTAGAAATATTAAACCATTGACTCATGTAATCAACATTTAATAGTAGCTTGACCAATAAAAGGATGATGGTCCAGATGGTGACTATGACTTTCCATTCATCTATCATAATCTACATTAGCATGTATAATGGTTCATATGGGAACCGGAGACCGGACTGATAAGCCCCACCTATCTATCCCCTCATCAACATCTTTAATGTAAGCTCACTAACGTAGCCTATCCAGATGTTCAATTTACACGTATATATAGAAGCTTGATTACACATATCTTGATGTATTTTAGACGAAGATATAATATTCATTTACTTTTATAATTTGTTATATTTTTTGATTTTTTTTATAAACATGTTTTCCTAAGAGTATTTAATCCATGTACAAAAGTTTTCCAATTTACAAAAATTTTATATATTTATTTTTGATTTTTAAGTCAAGTTTTTAAGAGGGGAAAAATGACTTAAATGCCCTTGAAATTTGTGATTTTTTAAAAAATAAAAATAAATATGTAAAAGTATTGTAAAATAATAAAACTTGATATATAATTTAATATAATTAGGGAAACATATTTATGAAGAAAAACCAAATAAAAATAAAAATAAAAATAAAAATAAGATAAAATAAATGAATGTTGTATTTTAGCTGAAAATACATCATGGTGTATATAATCATACTTATGTCTTATATTTACAACTAATACAACGTGACATGAGCATGGACTGCAATTTGGGCTAATTTTGATGTTCAATATTATTTTTGTCAATTTCCTAACAGCGAATTAGTTTTCAAATTTTCTTCAAAAAAAAGTTTCCAGGAAAACTATATAACCGTCAAGATCTTGACAATTGTTATCATTATTATGATTGAAAATATCTCTCCTATGTAGCCTATTTGTCCTTGATTCACAATGCACTAATGGATATAAAAAAATTTTAAAAAATTTATAGGTATATAAGGAATTAAGGTTAACATTTGTATTATGTGTATTTGAGAATTCTCTTCTAAATTTTAGTAATTTTAGATTACTAAAAATGACACTTATTTTTAAAAATCTAAAAAAATATCTAAAAGTCTCCAAAAATAGTAAAAATTGATACATATATTAAATACATCTAGATTAATAGCTTTGTGAAAAAAATTTAAAAATTTTGAAAAAAAAAGGTGTAGTACACCCTGGTGTATCGAGGCTCATTGCACCCGGGTGCATACGTATTGGGATTGGGGGACTAGAAATACTCATATTTATATCCACTTGTTGACATCTTTAAGTTCGTTAATAATATAATCCATCTTAGTCTTCAATATTTGTGCGAGTTAACTACCAGCTAATTGATTCTCAAATGGAAAATTATTTAACAGTCAAGATCTTGACTACTGTCATCATCATTAGTATTAGAAGATTTTTCTCATACCTACAACATTTGTTCTTAATTCATAATATACTCATGGGCGCACAAAATTATTTTTTTTTGAAATTCCATTAGTATATAAGGAATTGAGGTCAAAATTTGAAAGTACAATTGAGAATCTTTAAGAAAAATTTTTACTTAATTGGTTTTTATTATTAATTTTATTTAATGAAATTTTATTATAAACTTCAATTAGAGTTAATTTTAAATTTTAAATAAAATATATTGTTTGTATTGTAAATAAGTCATACATCTTTTCTAATTCCTTTTCTCCACAACTAAATTAATTCATTTATACGTGCAGACTATGATCAGAAGTTCTTTTTTCAAAATTTTCAAAAAAATATGGGTGAACAACTAGTAGTATATGGCAACTCACAATCGTGCTGGATACATACGTCTCTCAAGTTTCCATAGTTCTTTCCATAGTTCTTGAAAGAGGAAACTTAAGTTAAGCCACATATATTCGGAATTGGGATGCTAGGTCTCTTAGAAAGGTTTTCCATCTAATAAATTAAGCAAGTAAGGACAAAACAAAAAGATTTCAGTAGATACGAAGAAATGAAATATTTCTAAATTCCTACAATGGGGGATATCTCTTCTATCAAAAGTTTAAAAGGGAAGCTTACATACGTCACACATGTTTTTTTATTTAGGTCAACATTCATGGTACGTTAACTTTTGAAGCTAATGTGCTTCAAGATAATATAATAGTTTCTAATGCAATCTAATTAAAGAACTCTTTGCTAAATTCCGTTAAACATCTTTAAATTTCAATACATTTTACTCAAATTTTTTGCTAAATTTTATTCAATTGATAATGTTAAATATCAAATTCCTGATGAATCTAATGTTTTTTTATGGGCTCCAATTAAATTCTTTTGAAACTTGTATTAAATTTAAAAGAGAGGTTTAGCATATGTAGCTAGTCACTAGTTATTATATCCGTACTTACATAGTGTACCTTTTTTTATCGCTAATTATACACATTGGTAATTATATACTTTGTAGGGACATTGTAAATACCCTTGCATCAGAGACATTTCATAAAACCTCCGTATTTCAGGAGAAAAATTGCAAATACATAAACTCAGGTCGCCCAAATGTAGGGCATCCGTGTGATTACCATGTCACAAGCGTTGTGCTCCTATATAGTGTACCTTGAATTGTGAGCATATCACTTTCTTAAAATTTTCTTTAAAAAAGACAAAATATCCTAGAAATAAATAAAATTATAAAATACAAGAAATTATCTTTAGAATAAAAATTTTCATTTTTAAACTATTCATCATCTTAAGTAGATTTATTTAATGTGACAGGTATGGAACTTGATTATATATCATAATATTTTTTTATAAAGATATCATAACATATTTTAAGTTAAAACATACTATTCATTTTATAATTAATTATACCTTTCCATTTGTCTTCATAAACATAATTTACTAAATGCATTTAATTCATATACCATGCCGATTTATAGTACTTTTGTATAGCTAATTTTATTTTTAAAAGTCAAGTTTTAAGGGTTAAAGACGACTTAAATATTCTTAAAATTGATAATTTTTAAAATAAAAAATATGCAAAAATATAATAAAACTTGGTTTATGGATTAAATACACTTAGAAAAATATATTTATGAAGAAAAATCAATCCAAATAAAATGAAATAGAATAAATAAATAATATATTTTAGCTTAAAATACATTATGATGTATGTAATCTTCCACGAGATTCGATCTATTTAATGTGGTTAATTATTATTTTTATAAAATAAAAAATAAAAAGTCATTTTAAATGTGATCTCTTGAATTATATAATTTTGTTTATTTGCAAGGATGTTTTTGTCATTTTCAAATTTTTAAAAAATGATAGGCTCCAATTCTAGCAAATTGTACTGGCAGGGACACAAATTCTTTTAAAACATTGGTTATACTTTTATAATTTTGCCAAAACTATATAGTCACCATCAAAACACTAATTTAAAATACTACCGGCAGCAAGAATAGTAACAGGTCTGCATTTGGAGAATGCTTACTGGAGGACCACTTGGCACATGCGAAAGATCCGTGCATAGCATTAGGACATTAAAGGGTAGCTTGAGCTGGTGGTCCCAGCCATGTATCGCCATCTACAGCAGCGTATACGATGGTTTAGATGGTGATTGTGGGGGAGACTATAAACATCAGTCAATACCAGCCTTATATTATGTTAATTATCTTTTTAAGAGTGGCTTGACCTATGAAAGCTTCACTTCTGACGGTGATGTTAGAAAGACCAGAAATATTGAGCCATTAATTCATGTAATCAACATCAACATCGAATATAGTGGTAGCTTGACCAATCAACATCGAATATTCATTGCAAATATATTTATATAGTTTGATGCTAATTGCAGATATACTTACACAATTTTATGAATTGTATATTATTCCTATATAATTTCAACAAAATATCATATTACCCTACCCTAACAGCTAACGTCAAACTGAATGCACTGGGCCGTTAGATAATCTTGGATTTCCAAAATGACCCTTCCATTCCGGGCTCGGGATCATTCGGATAGCATTGTGTGGGTCATTCGGATAGCTTGGATTGAGGGTTTAGTTAGTCGTCTTTGCTGGTGGTGTTCAACTTTTTCCACAATAGCATCTTCCACTGCTCGATAGCGTCTTCCATGACAATGCCAGTAGCTTGTTTAACAATGACTGCAACGTCTTCCACACGAACGCCATTGTCTTCTCTCACATCCTTCATGGCCGCTGATTCCGAGCCCAACTAATGTTGTTCAACTGATGACAGAAACCAAATGACATCGAGATGTTCCCATCTGCTCGTGAAAAGAGCAGCAGCATTTTAAATAAGAGTGGCGATCTCGTCAGACCCGTCTGAAATCAAGTCCAAAAACATTTTTTTTTGTTTTTTTCAAATTTCGTTATAAACATGTTAATCTAGTTATATTAAATATATAAGCTAATTTTTATCATTTTTAAATATGTGTATATATTTGTTTAAAACTATATATGGTGACATGAGCACGGAGTGACAGTTTTGCTAATTTCAATATTCAATATTGTTTCTACCAATTTCCTAACAGGGAATTAATTCACAAATTTTTCTTTCAAAAAGAAAAGTTTTGTGGAAAACTATTGAAACGTCAAGATCTTGACAATTGTCTTTATTATTATTATTATTGAAAATATCTCTTGTACCTAGCCTCGATTCATGAATCATAATGCACTAATGGATATAAAAAAAGAATTTTTGAAAATTCATAAGTATATAAAAAATTAAGGTTAAAATTTATAGTTTCTCATCTACACTTTGTTGGGGTAGGATTCAAGGTTTCTAAGGTCAAAACGTGTACGCTAAGATTTATGGTCTCTAATAATTTTGTGTCAATTTATAATGATTTAGTGCATAAAAGATAAGTGATGAGGAAGTACTAAATTATGTATTTCTAAAATTTGGGTTTGGAAGTTGTAATTTTTCATAAGAGTTTCCAAAATTATAATGTCGTGCATGATTTAATTGTTGAGAAATTCATGTTTTAGCTGTAAAAACAAATATCTAAATATCTCCACTCCAAAATATTAAAAATTAATACATATATTAAATACATTTAGATTGATAGTTTTACAAAGAAGTTTTAAAAAAATAAAAAATGAGTTAAACGTACCTGGATGCACCGAAGGTGCACTTAGGCACTCCCCCCATACATATATCTTATATTTACAACTAATATAGCGTGACATGAGCGCTAAGTGCCAATTGTGTTAATTTCAATGTTCAATATTGTTTCTACTAATTTCCTAACAAGGAATTATTTCCCAAATTTTCTTCCAAAAAGAAAAAGTTTCATGGAAAATGATTGAAATGTAAAGATCTTGACAATTGTCTTTATTATTATTATTATTATTATTATTATTATTATTATTATTATTATTATTATTATAATAATAAAAATTTCTCTTGTATCCATCCTCGATTCATGGATCATAATGCACTAATGCATATAAAAAATAATTTTTGAAAATTTATAGGTATATAAAGAATTAAGGATAAAATTTATAGTATATTCGAGAAGTCTCCTCAAAAATTTCAGATTCAATTGGTTTTTGTTATTAATTTAGTTTAATAATAACATTATTATAAGCTAGACTAGAGTTAATTCAGTTATTAAATAAAATATATTATTTGTATAGTAAATAGGTTATACATAACTAACTAAATTTATTGATGTGGGCATATGTATGGTCCGAAAGCCTATTTGAGAATTTCCAAGTAATGCATGGGAATTTGCGTCATTCGACCTTGCTAGATAGGTACTTTAATTTCACATACCTCTTAAAAGAGGAAGTGTAATTCATGCCACTTAGGTTTCGAGGGAAAACTATAAGATCGGTCCATCCATTTATCTATCAACATTATATTAATTAATTTTTTAAGAGTAGCTTGGCCAATAAAGGGTTTTGTAGAATCCATATAATCATGTAATCGGAATTTATTAGTAGCTTGACCTATGGATGCTGCATTTGTCGCAATCTAGATTAGCGTGGAGAATGAATAGTATTGGGATTGGGGAACTAGAAATACCCATCTTTGCCACTGAGAGGTAAGCGGCTTTTCCCCATTTTCAATAATGTAACTTATCTTGGCATTCAATATTTCCGCAAGTTAACTACCAGCTAATTAATTCCCAAATAGTTACTTCAAAAAAAATTAATTACCAAATAGAAAATTATTTAACTGTCAAGATATTGACTACTGTCATCATCGTTATTATGAGAAGATTTTTCTTATACCGAAAACATTTGTCTTTAATTAATAATATACTTATAGGTGTGGAGGAATTTTTGAAATTCTATTAGTATATAAGGAATTAAGGTCAAAATTTGAAAGTATAATTGAGAATCTTTAAATAAATTTTTTACTAACGCCCGAGGTGATTTTCTGCCTCTGCAACGTACCACCACGCCAGCTCTTTGTCTGGAATGGATATGTATAACATCTAGTATTGCAATCAATTACATTCAACCCTCACATGTTTTTATAAGTATCTCTATAACAGGAAGAAATCTGTAAACACCCTCGTCCAGAAAGATTTACTAAACACCCCAGCTGATGTGGAGATTGGGATTCGATCCCTGGTTAACCGACCGTAGCATTTTCAACCCTTAGACCATACCACTAGGCCCGGCGTGGTGGCAATTTCCCGTACATTTGGAATTGCGATCCTATGTCTCTTATGAAGGTTTTCCATCAAATAAATAAAGAAATTAAGAAAAAAACACAAAGATTTCAGGAAATATGAAGAAATAATTTATTCCTAGATTACTACAATGGGGAAATCTCTTCTATCAAAAGTCTGAAAGGGAAGCTTACATACTTCACACATTTTTCTTAGGCCAACATCATCGTACGTTAAATTTTGTACGTAATGTGCTTCAAAATAATATATTGAGTTCTAATGTAATCTAATTAACGAACCCTTTGCTAAATTACGTTAAACGGCTTTAAATTTCAATAAATTCTACTCAACTTTTTTTTGTTAAAATTTATTATTCAATTGGTAATGTTAAACATCAAATTCTGATGAATTTGATGGGCTTTTAATTAAATTCTTTCGAAACATATATTAAATTTAAAAGAGGGATTTAGCATATATGCCTAGTTAGCTTGGTGGAAATCGTAAGCATGTCGCTAGTTATTATATCCCTACCTAGACAGCGTACCTTTTTTATTACTAATCATACATTATGATAGCCCGATATTAGAATCAATCACCTTTATAACCCTCACACTATAGAGGGTATTGTAAATACCCCCACCAGGAGATATCTTGTAAAACCTCTACATTTTAGAAGAAAATTGCAAATACATAGCGTGTACTTGGCAAGCATGAAACCCGGGCTGACCAAATGCAGGGCATCAGCGTGGTCATTACCATGTACTGCGACACCTCCCTACTTTGAATTGTGACCATATCACTTTCATAATTTTTCTTTTAACAAAGATATAATACTCTAAAAACAAATAAAATTATCAAATCGATCTCGCTTCTATGAAATCTCTTTCCCATGTAACTCCTTCCATATTTAAAATCTTAATAGTTGATGAAAAATCCACTTCATCCATTAAATTTAATATCATTTTTAGTATCTTAAAAATATTTTTATTTATTTAATATCATTGTGCACAGGCCTTATTGAAAATCTATGTAATAAAATGGTTTAATACTAAATATTAATTTCGAAGTTGAATTTTCAACAGCTAAACCATCTAAAAGTGATTCTATATGGAGATGCGGAGGATATGGAGGCTTTCGGGTAGTTTCCATTTTGTGGAGATGGGAGACAATCTTTATAAGATTGTTCTCGCCAATCAGTCGGACAAAGAGAAACTCATGGCACGAAGGCCATGGCTGTATGACAGAAGCTTGGTCATCATCATGGACCTTTGCGAGGAAGTCGACTATGCCCATTTGGTGCTCGTAAAAACGCCTATATGGGTACATGTTCTGGACATTCCGCAGTTGGTGGAGAAGCAGATACTTGGTGATAATTTGGGAAAAACATTTGAGCATGTAGAAGAAATTCTTACATCTGAAAAGGAGATCAAGTTGAGAGTTGTGGTCGATTGCCGGGAACCTTTGAGGAGGGGTTTATTCATTCAAGTGGGATCACAAGGGAGGAAATGGTTACCTTTCCAATACGAGAAGCTGCCTATATTTTGCTATGGATGCGGAATTATGGGGCACTCTTATAAGGAATGTCCGAAACCAGTAAAACCATATGAAAATGTAGTTGAGGCAGATATGCCTTTTGGGAGCGCGTTGAGAGCGGGAACTAGGCCATTGCGAATTAGAGATGGAAAGGAGTTTGGGAACAGAGTAAACCCGAGAAAATACTTGGGTGGGGAAGAGGCAATAACAGATGGTTCATCACAGTCACATCAAAAGGATCAAATACCGCTACAATCAGATCACTGCTCACAGCAGTTTGGTCTCATACAATCACAACATGAACAACATGACCTCATACACTCGCAACAGCAAGGTTTCTCTCCGAATAGATCTCTATGGATGAATATTGGAAGTAGTAGGGGGCAGCACATGACAATGGATGATGCCCAGTTACAGCAGTGGCAGCTAAGGGGAGAAAATCATCGGCAGCAGCAAAATCTGCAAACCAATTGTTCTCAGCTGATGCAAATTGGGAGCAGAAGTGTGAAGCAAAGAGAGGGGAATGAAGCTCAGGCATTGCCTGCGCAGCTAGAGGTTGAGGAGGCATTGCAGCAAAGGGTGAATATGGCTGCAACTAAATCACAGGCCGAATTATCATTCACAGACAATGCAATCATCCCGACGCAGAAACAGAAGCATATGGCAGTGATGCATTCTGGGGCACAGCATGAGGATCCGATACATGGAAATGGTTCTCAAAATGAACAACGGCCAGCGAAAGGGGTGCATGCGCAGCAGACGAGCCAACTGGATTGGGAGCAGTGTCAAATGCCCATTATTTCAGCAAGTGCACACCCACTGGTTGCTGTACACTCCCACGGTTCAGACAACCAACACTCTTCTACCCATGTACAGCAACCCCTCAACGCTGAACAGCGACACAAATCAGCAGCATTAGGAAGTGGCGTCCAGCCCAACTCAAACAGCAGAAACAAACAGCAACTTCCAAATCAATTCTCATTTCAAAAAATGAAGGAGCCCCTTCCCCAACTGCAACAGAAACACGAATTGGAGGCTTTTCCCAATCATTTTTCTCTCATGGAGGTTCCAATATGCATTGCAACCGATCTGAAACAATCTTCACCCTCTTCATTGGGGGTAAACTTGCTGCTTGACCAACCAAGATTCAGTGGCGACAGGATTGAACCCATGAGTGCTGTCGGGATTATCAATGATACAAGGAGTGAACTAGTGAAAGGTTTCTCAAGGGACAGAGTTGGGGATGAGATCCTTGGACACGATGCAGTGCTGATTAATGTTTTTGCGGGCCAAACTTGTGAAGTGGAGAAACCTGGGAGGAAAGGAAAGGGTAGATGGAAACGGGTGGCGAGAGAATTGGAAACTAGGCCTGAAAATGAAACACACGAGGAATCCAAAGGAACAGGTGGTAAAAGAAATTTTAAGAATGAGCAGAAGATGATTGGTACAATCCATAAGCGTCTAAAGGTGGACATGGCTTATGATGATATGGAGGTGGCGGCTGAGGGGGAGCCTCAGCCCCACCTCGAATAAATGGCCCTCTTTGCTTGGAATTGCCGTGGGCTTGGGAACCCACGTGCAATTCGCTGCATTCTTGACTTGATCAAGAAAAAGGAACCCAAGCTGATTTTCCTTTCTAAAACGAAGAGAACTGCAAAGGAGATGGAAGGAGTCAGATGTAAACTTAAGTTTGAATGTTGCTTGGCTGTGGATTCGAATGATCGTAGGGGTGGGATAGTGCTACTATGGAACAATGATTTTCCCGTCTGTATTAGAAGTTTTTCAAGTCATCATATTGATGCAGATATTGAAGGTTGGAGGTTCACGGGGATATATGGGCATCCTGAAACGCAATTGCGCTTTCAGACATGGCATCTTCTACGAACGCTTAGCAATCAAGCGGACTCTCCATGGCTGGTTTTGGGCGATTTTAACGAGGTTTCAGGAGCTGATGAATATTGGAGTCAAAGGACCCGGTCTCAAGCACAGATGGATTCTTTCTGTCACACTCTGGACGGATGCGATTTGGTGGATTTGGGTTTCGTTGGACCTCCCATGACATGGAGCAATAATCGAAGGAGTCCTCACAGGGTTGAAGCGAGATTGGATAGAGGTGTGACAACGCCAACATGGTTATCCCTGTATCCGAATGCGAAAATCTTTCATATACCAGTGGCTTACTCTGATCATTGTCCGATATTGCTTGTTTTGAACTCATTGCTTTGCAAAAAGAAACCACAAAAGGAATTCAGATATGAGTTGTTTTGGGCAAGAGATAAGGAAACTCATCGGATTGTCAACCAGGTATGGACTTCGCATCGGGGTGTCGATCTTTCTTCCCAGATCCCTTTGGAAAGGCAGATTAAGGCATGTGGTATGGAACTAGCAAAATGGAACCGCTCTAGAAGGGGGAATCTGAGGAGGAACATTGAGGACAAATGTCGGAAACTTGAAAATCTTTTGATTCAGGAACCCAATGATCGTAGAGATGATGCTATTAAGGGTATTAAGCTGAAAATCAACATTCTTTTGGAAGATGAAGAACTCATGTGGAGACAGAGAGCGAAGACTCATTCGTTGCACGGGGGGGACAGAAACACGGGTTTCTTTCACCGAATGGCCTCTAATCGCAGAAGGACCAATTCCATTGACGGCCTAATGGATTCCAACGGTCACTGGGTCACAGATCAAGATGATATGCTGGAAATGACTGCGGAACACTTCTCCACCCTCTTCTCTTCTTCTGGCTCAAATCATTGGGACTGGATCAACTCCACCATTTCTACTAGAATTTCGGACCAACAAAGGCAATCTTTAACCAGAACTCTCGAATTTGATGAAGTTACAAAGGCAGTTAGGGCTATGATCCCCACGAAGGCTCCGGGGCCAGACGGGATGTCTGCTGGATTCTTTCAAAAGCATTGGCATACGGTGGGCCGTGATGTTTTCCTGTGGTGCAAGTTCTTTATGGAAAATTCTGATTCTGATTGCCAGTTCAAGCAAATTGAACAGCTAAACACCACTACCATTGTGTTGATCCCGAAAAGGCCGGGAGTGCAATCTTTGATCCATTTTCGCCCGATAAGTTTATGTAATGTGGCCTACAAGATTCTGGCGAAGGTTTTGGCTAATAGAATCAAGCTATGTCTCCATGACCTCATTTCTGAAAATCAAAGTGCGTTTGTTCCTGGTCGGCTAATCTCTGATAATATGTTAGTCGCATATGAAATTATCCACTCTTTGAGGAGGCGAAGGAACGGAAGGAAGCAAGAGATGGCTATCAAACTCGACATGTCTAAGGCATACGACAGGGTTGAGTGGGGGTTTTTGCAGAGAGTAATGGAAGCTATGCAGTTTGGACCGGTGTGGACCAGATGGATTATGTGCTGTGTTTCTACTGTGCAATATAGGGTCAACGTCAATGGCTTCAAAACCAGATACTTCAAACCACAGAGGGGATTAAGGCAAGGCGACCCACTCTCTCCTTACCTGTTCCTTTTATGTGCGGAGGGTCTATCTGCTCTTATCTCCAAAGCGGCAAATGAGGGGAGAATTAGTGGCATCAAGTTAAATCCAAGAGGCCCTGCTATTACACATCTTCTGTTTGCGGACGATGCGATAATTTTCACTCGTGCGATGAGGCGGGATCTTCTGAATCTCTTGGCTATTCTCCAACAATACTCGGAGGCTTCGGGTCAAGTGGTGAATGTGGATAAAACGGCGATGTTTTTCAGCTCAAATGTCTGTGGTGACCTGAAAAGCGATCTTACCCATCTGATTGGATCTATGGGTCAGGACTTTGACCAATATCTGGGGCTCCCCGCATATCTTGGGCGGGCCAAAAAATGCATGTTCAGTGGTCTTAAGCAGCGCATATGGAATAAGATCCAAGGTTGGAAGGGTAGAATGCTCTCTTGGGGAGGGAAAGAGGTTCTCATCAAAGCGGTTGCCCAAGCCATTCCGACCTATACGATGAGCATCTTTCTGCTTCCGAAGTCTTTTTGTATGGAAATTAACAGCATGTTAAGCAGATTTTGGTGGGGGGAGCAGGAAGATAAGCGGAAAATTTGTTGGGTTGCGTGGAGGGATATGTGCACATCGAAACTCTCGGGAGGTCTGGGTTTCAGGGAGTTACATGCTTTTAACCTCGCTCTTTTAGGCAAACAAGTCTGGCGCCTTATTTCGCAAACAAACTCACTATGCCACAGGGTTCTTAGAGCAAAATACTTTCCGCATGGCGACATTTGGAATTCCAAAGTTAAGCCTTTGAACTCTTTTACATGGAAGAGCATATTGAAAGCAAGGGAGATGATACAGAATGGATGCAGGTGGCGGATTGGAAATGGCAGAAGGGTACGGTTCTTCAACGACTCTTGGCTTGATGGTCGGTTGACAAAAGCGGGACCCCTTCCTTTGGCAATCTCGGACGACGTGTAAGTCAACTACTTTATTGATGATTCGACGAACTCATGAAATATGGAGAGAGTCATGGCGGCCGCTGGGGAGCTGGGTTGGCAACGCATCAACCAAGTTCCATTACCCCATTTGGACACGGATGATTGCATATTTTGGATTCACGAGCCAAATGGTAATTATTCTGCGAAATCTGCATACAGAGTCATGAGGGCGGCAATGGACAATCCGGTTAACACGGCAGTTTATAAAGCTATTTGGAAGTTGAAGTTGCCAAGCAAAATTATGATTTTTGGGTGGAGACTTTTCCGGGATGCCTTACCAACAAAGCAAAACTTACTGCGTAGGAGCATCGAGGTGGATCCTATATGCATTTTTTGCAGAACGGTGTTGGAGGATGCTGCTCATGTATTCACTGGCTGTCAACACACGAGGAATATCTTTCTGAGTGTGGTCCCTTCCGCGGTCCATGGGGACTCGATTCAGGATATTTTTCAGCGTTTGGTCTCGACAAATCAACATGGGGGTTTGGGCTTCTTCATTCTATATTGTTGGCGGGTGTGGTATATGCGCAACAAACTTTGGAAAGAGGGAGTCCAACCGAGCTTTGGTAATATTGTGGAATGGTGCATGGACTACATTGAACATTTTTCGAAGGCAAAATTGCTTACTCTTGATGGATGGATTGATAGGCCTTTGGTGGCTAGATGGACCAAACCACCTCGGGGTGTCCTCAAGATGAATGTTGATGCAAGGAAACATGACGACAATCACGATTTAGGGTTTGCCGCAATCATTCGAGACTCCAATGGTTGCTTCATTGCTGCTAAGGGCTGGAAGCGAAGAGGTATCATGGAACCCCTGTGCAGGGAGGCGAAGGCCTTCATTTTGGGTCTCAAATGGGCTATTCAACAAAGATTTACGAATATTCAGTTCGAAACGGATTCCCTTCTTTTAGTCAAATACATTTTGGAGGAGGACCAGATTTTATCACTAGCCGGGGCTATCATTGCGGAAATCAAATTCCTTCTTGCTTCCTCCCCTCTCTTCACTACTCATCATGTGTTGAGACATGGAAATGCCGTGGCTCATTTTCTTGCAGATTATGTATCTATGTCTTTTTTGGTTTCTCAGGAATGGTGGGAAAACCCTCCTCCTGTCCTTTTGGAAAAACTGTGTACAGATAATTTTTTGGCAATGATTTGCTCGGGCTCTCTTATCCCATCCTCCCATCATAGTGGTGGGGAGAGGGGATAGGGCGTGACCGTTTTGATCAAAAAAAAAAGTGATTCTATATGGATAAATAATTCTATAAAGTATTATTACATTCTAATAGATGCGTAAATAGATCTAAATATTTTTCATAATTTATGCATGAAAATATATTTTTTAACAAACGTAGCCTGTAAACGTACTTAATTGGAATGAAACTTGATCTTTTAGTGTAACACTCACCTTCGGGATGTCATAGACATGGTCTACTGTGTCAAAGTTAAGAATACCGTAATGAATAAAATCTCCTAAGATGCAAATAAATACCAAGATACAAAACCATAAAAATGTAATTAATACATCTCAAGTCTACACCTTATGAAGTCATTATACATATGTGGTGTCCATTATCAATACAAGCAAACATTATATGAAAACTTCAGCAACTCTAAATTTCTTTGTCCTTTACTCTGTTAGTTTCAACTTTTTGTCACATCGACAGTGGCCCTAGTTTAGCATTATATTCTTATTTTTCCACTAAAATAAAACTATGTGAACTAGAAGCTCAGTAAGTAAATAAGTTTTTTTTCAAATTTATTTTCTTAAATAAATAACATTTATGTTGTCTTTTATGCACAACAAACTCTAACGAATGAAAAGTTAAACACTTTTATGCTTGTGCAAGTGTATGTCCGCTCTAATTCATGCATTCACGCTGTGGGTAGTGTCATCTGCTTGTACTCGCGTGCAATCATGTTACACATTCGCGAGCTAATTTATCTTCTTTTGTGGTATTAAAGTCGGTACTTAGATACTATCATACTGCTTTATTGCTTAGCAACAAGCCCAAATATGTAATATGCTCATGTATTATGATCAACATACCACTTAGATTCATTGCTTAACATTATAAAGAATACTTTATAATAATTATGCTCATGCTTAAATAAATCAACTTGAAAGAAAATTCCAAACTTAGTGAATATTCACACTTCATAGCAAATTATAATATTCAACACGATAGTTTTTTAAAATCATGATTCGGTAAAAATTTACTTACCTCTAAAAAGGCTATAAATTATTTTTTCAATTTTTAAAGTAGCCTCAAGTCTCTCTTTCTAATTTCATCACAACATCTTCATTACTTCACCATATTATTTTTTATAAATATTATTCAAATTTTCATTTATGACTTCTTCAAAATATCTCATAATTTTATTTGGTCAAAATTATATTTTTCTATTTATTCAGGGAATTCCTAACTAATATAAGGCATTTTTTGCAAACTATTTTATTCGAAAAGGGATTTTTTATAATTTTCTAAAAATTTTTTTTGAATTTCCTTCACAAGTCAAGAGGGTATTCTATAAAAACTTTTTAAAGATATCTTCTATAAATCTTATAGCAAGATTTGCGTTTTTCTATAATTTCTTCAAAATTGGTACATTTTTAAAAAATCATAAATTCTTGGGGGTTTTCTGTAAAATTTCCATCAAAAGTCAAATTTGTGCTACTGTTTTCGTCTTCCTTCTTTCTCTGCTTCGGTTTCACCCCTATCTGGAAACATTCTGCAGTTGCAAAAACTGCTCAAATGAATCTAATTTTTCCTTTGGGCATATATCTGGGTTCCTTATTTAATATAGATTCACCTAATACTTTTTTTCATAAATCTATAAATTTAAATCTTACAAATCTATAGAGCTTGGGAAAAAGGTGGGTGAATTACGTAAACTTAAAATTCTTGTTGAATTGTCAACAATAAAACATGAAAATTTATACTTACCTAATTGGCATGCCTACGGAGGGATTTACTGGATCAGATTTGAAAATCTTGCAAGATTTCTTGTAAATATCAACTCAACAGCCTTCGTTTTTTTCCTTTTGTGTCTTCTCTTTGCTCTCGTATTCTTTAAAAAAGCATGTTGTTACTAGGGGTGGGAATCGGGGCGGGTCAAGGTGTGTCCAACCCTGACCCTCCTTTTCAAAAATCTTGTTTGACCCTTATTTTATACCGGGTCGGGACAAGGTCGGTTTGACCCTTACTTTTTTCTACAAGGTCTCAGAATAAAATTCGGGTCGGTATCGGGTCGGGTAAAAAACTGCGGGTCAAGTAAGAAGTTTTTAAAAATTTATAAAACTATCAAGTATAAAGACAAATTTATATTAAATTTAACTACTATATGCTTGAATCTATTATTAATCAGTCAAAGTAAATATAAATAATTAAATAAAACATGAATATTAGCATTGAACAAGGTTTTTCTTTTTATTGTAAAATATCAGAAAACGGGTCAGCAGGCAGGTCCGCCCCGACCCGCCTTGACCCGCCCCGCTACCCCTGTTAAAAACCGAATTTTGCCCCGACCCGCCCCGGTATTAAACAGGGGCGGGTCACGGGTCGACCCGCCCCGATTCCCGCCCCTAGTTGTTACTCGCGAACACTCACCCATCGATGTTGTTCATTAATGTTCATAAATATTATTATTATTATTATTATTGTTGTTGTTGTTATTATTATTATTATTATTATTATATATTTACGGCTATTACATCTAGATAAATAAATGATGCTAAATATAATAAATTTATTACATTTTCATCAAAAATAAAAATTTTAAAAATTAAGGACTTACTTGCCTCCGTTACTATATAACTTAGTTACATGGTTTAATATTGCATGTATTGGCATCTAGAGCAGCATGTATGACTGTTTAGATTGTGATTATGGGGAGACCGTAAGCATCAATCAATGTATTTATCTACCAGCATTATATTATATTAATTATCTTCTTAAGAGTGGCTTAACCTCTGAAGGGTTCAAATTAAGGGTGCAACTTGGGTCAGTTCTGTTAGGATAGTAATCTACTCTACTTATACCATATTTGCAAAAAGATCTATCATACCCTATCCATTTATCGGTTCAGTTCCTAGTGTATCTTACCCTACCCATTACTCATAGGATCGGTTCTGGTTTTGATTCCAAATCGGTTCCTTCAAAATATTTCTATGTCATTTTAAAATATATAAAGTAATACTCATTTATATTTCAAAATTGTGTATACATATGTTACTGTTTACATTATTATATAAAAATATAAAGATAAATTGTCACAACCCAATCATTAAGGCTATTAATATATTAATCACAATTCACAAGATAAAAGGCATTCATGAGTCAATTACGTATATAAAAAACTAAATTGGTTTCTTCTTTCACAATCTATAACTTCATAGGGCGTAAGATCCATTTGAATTTGAATTTGTTAAAATGAGCGTACACACAAGACGTCATAGGCCAAACATAATACATATCATATAACGTATACAATTATATCTATGTAGGTTAGTTTTGAATACCCAACGTATCTACCCTATTCGTACCTTATTTGAGGGGATAGGTTATAATCTATACTTTACATATATCCATGAATAATATTTTGTACTCTATCCTACTCAAATTAGGGTTGGGTTAGTAGGTACCCGTGAGTACCCTCTCCAAGTTGCACCCGTAGTTAAGATGATGCTATAAACATCCACTCATTTATCAAAGTTTGAAGAATTAGGGTATACGATTGTTCAAAGCAGGTATCGACATCTAGAGTAGCGTGTATGACTATTTAGATTGTGATTGTGAGGAGATTATAAACATCAATCAATGTATTTATCTATCAGTGTTATATTATATTAATTATCTTTTTAAGAGTGGCTTGAACTATGAAAGGTTTAGATGGTGATGTTAGAAAGAGTGGAAATATTGAGCCATTGATTAATGCAATCAGCATCTACTAGTAGCTTGATCAATTAATGGATGATGGTCCACATAGTGCTATAAAGTCCATTTATTTGTCACAATCTGAATTAGGGTGTACAATGGTTCATAGCATGTATGGGCATCTAGAGTAGCGTGTATGACTGTTTAGAGAGTGATTGTGGTAAGACTATAAACATCAGTCAATGTATTTATCTATCAGCATTATATTATATATTTATTAGTTTTTAAGAGTGGCTTGACCTATGAAGGGTTTCGATGGTGAAATATTGACCAATTAATGGATGATGGTCCGGATGGTGCTACAAACGTCCATTCATTTATCATAGTCTCAATTAGCGTGTACAATGGTTCGTATGGGAGACCGGAAAATAGAATGGGAAATACCCATCTATCCAATCATCTACATTTTAACTTAGCTCAATAATGCAGTTTATCTCAATCATCAATATATGTATGAGTTATATTCAAGTGCAGCGCCATTGCATCATAGCGTCAAAATGGGCCCTGCATTATCATAAAATTATAATATACTTCACCCATTATATTTTAGAATGATGTTATCATACCAATTTTCATTTCAGATGGCTATATGTATGAGCTCTATCTGAAAATGGTACAAATTCAACGTAATAAAATAGTTTGATGTAAATAATAACTTTAAAGTGGTTTTTTTAATACGTAAACCATTTGTAATAAAATTTATATATGGATAAATGATTGTATAAAGTTTCAGTGAATTTTAATATATGTTGGGCCCATTTTTGGACAAATGTACTAATTTTTCATGTGTGGTGGCGCTGCACTATATAGCTATGCTTCTAACAAACCCTTCTTTTATATAATCTTTTTATTTTTAATATCTTAATGGTTAATGGAAAATTAGCTCTATTTATTATATTTATCATTATTTATATTATCATAAAAATTCTCTCATTTATTTAATATCATTGTATATAGGCCTTATCCATAAAAGTGTAAAATCAATTTAATAAAATAATTGAATATCTATGAAACCTCACTTCTATGTAAATTTTTTTATTTTAATATCTTTTTGGTTAATGGATAATCCATTCTATCATTACATTTAGCATCATTTATATTATCATAGAGATTCTTTCATTTTTTAATATTACTATGTATGTGCCTAACCTATAAATGAATAAAATAAACTTAATAAAATGATTTAAAAGTAAAATACAATTTTTGAAATTGTATTTTCAACATCCAAACGATTTAAAAGATTACTGCTATTTTATTCTAATACATGTGTGAATGAACTAATCATTTTTTCATAATTTAAACATGAATATATCTATTTTTGAGCAATCATTTTGAATAAAATTCGGTGTCTTAAGTTAAATAAATGTTGTTAAATATAATAAATGAATTACATTTTGTATCTACCATTATATAAATGGATGGGAGTTACACGAAATTGCTTTTTCTGTATGAACGCTGCTAGTTGGGCTAATTTGGATGCTCGGTACTTTTGCTGCCAATTTTCTGACAGCTAATTAATTCTCAAATGGAAAACTATGGAACCATCAAGATCTTGACCGCTGTCATTATTATTATCATTATAGAAAATTTTCTTATGCCCATAGAAAATTTTCTTGTGCCCACCATGCTTGTCCTTAACTCATAAAATACTAGAAGGTGTAAGAAGAATATTTTAAAATTTGTAAGTGTATAAGGAATCAGGGTTAAATTTTATAATATATCTAAGAATTCTCCTCAAAATTTTTGTATTCTGTTGGTTTTTGTTATTAACTTTATTCAATAATATTTTATTATAATCTACGACTGGAGTTATTATAAATAAGTTATGCATAATGTGTGTAAACGTAAGATCCGAAGGTTCATTTGAAAATTTTCCCCGCAGTGAATAGGAATTTGCATCTTTCGACCTTGCACACTTTTATAATTTTGCCAAAACTACATGGTTACCACATATCTTGAACTGGTCAAGAGCATCTATGGGCATCTAAAGCAGCGTGTACCACTGTTGAGGGGGTGATTGTGGGAGTATACGCCCATTTTTTATTTTTTTTTTGAATTTTTTTTATAAAACTGTTAATATAAGTGTATTTAACATCTTTATAAATTTTTACCATTTTTGGAGTATTTTAAATATTTATTTTTAATTTTTGAAAATCAATGAATTGATTTTCAAAAATTAAAAATAAATATCTAAAATACTCCAAAAATGGTAAAAGTTTATGCACATATTAAATACACATAGATTAACATTATTGTAAAAAAATTTCAAAAAAAACGGTGTATGCTTCCAGGAGCATGCAGCGCGATCAGACTCCGGACTAAAATCAGCATTATATTATATCGATAAATATTTTGTAGAGTGACTTAGCATATGAAGGGTCCACTTCAGATGGTGATCGTAGAAAGACTCATGTAATCAGCATTTAATAGTTGCTTGACCAATAAAATGATGATGGTCCACATGGTGACTATAAGTAACCATTCATTTATCACAATCTAGATTAGCGTACACAATAATGGACTTGGGACTAGACTGGTAAGCCCCACTAATCTATTCCCTCATCATTATTTCTAAACGTTTAATATACATGTATATGTATAAATAAAGTTTTTAAGGGTTAAAAAATAACTTAAATGTCCTTTAAATTTGTAATTTTTTAAAAATAAAAAATAAAATGTAAAAGTATTGTAAAATGATAAACTTGATATATGCATTAAATACAATTAGGAAAACATATTATGAAAAAAAACCAAATAAAATAAAAATAAGATAAAATAAATAAATGCTATATTTTAGCTTAAAATATATTATAGTGTATATAACCATACTCCATATATATAAATATATCTTATATTTATAACTAATATAGCGTGACATGAGCATGGACTGCCAGTTGGGCTAATTTGGATGTTCAATATTGTTTCTGTCAATTTCCTAACAACGAATTAGTTTCCAATTTTTCTTCAAAAAAGAAAAAGTTTCATGGAAAACTATATAACTGTCAAGTTCTTGACAATTACAATTATTATTATTATTATTGAAAATATCTCTAGTATCTAGCATATTTGTCCTTGATTCACAATACACTAATGGATATAAAAAGAATTTTTACAAATTTATAGGTATATAAGAAATTAAGGTTAACATTTGTAGTATGTATATTTGAGAATTCTCTTCTAATTTTTTTGTATTCATTTGGTTTCCGTTAATAATTTTATTCAATAATATTTTTATAAGCTACGTCTAGATTTAATTTTAGTTTTTAAATAAAATATATTACTTGTATCGTAAAAAAGTTATGCATAATTAATGTTATAAAAAAATTTATACATAACTAACTAAATTTATTGATGTGTGCAGAAGTATGATGGAAGGACATTTTGGAAATTTCCAAGTAGTACCCGAGAATCTACTTCTCAGGACCTTGCTAGATACGTCCTTTAATCCATACCACTTTGGTTTTGTGGAGAAACAATAAATATGGATCTATCCATTCATCTATTTATCTATCGGCATTATATCAATTAATATTATATTTTAAGAGTAGCTTGACCCATAAAGGATGATAACCGTCGAAAGATTAGAAATATTTGATCTGATCCGTATACTCATGTAATCAGAATTTAATAGTAACTTAACTAATAGAAGATGGTCCAGATAGTGGTTATAAAAAATCCAGATATTTATCACAATCTAGGTTAGCATGGAGAATGGTTTGTATGGCGATTGAGGGACTAGAAATACCCATCTTTATATTGACCTGTGGACATCTTTAACTTAGTTAACAATGTGACCCATCTTGGTCTTTAATATTTGTGCGAGTTAATTACTAGCTAATTAATTCGCAAATGGAAAATTATTTAACTCTCAAGATCTTGACTACTATTATGATCGTTATTATTAGATGATTTTTCTTATACCTACAGTGTTTGTCTTTGATTCCTAATATACTCATGGGTGTGCATGAAGAATTTTTGAAATTCCATTATTATATAAGAAATTAAGGTAAAAACCCGAAAGTATAATTGAGAATCTTTTAGTAAATTTTGTACGAAGTTGGTTTTTATTATTAATTTTATTTAATGAAATTTTATTATAAACTGCAATTAGAGTTAATTTTAATTTTTAAATCAAATATGTTATTTGTATTGAAAATAAGTTATACATATTTCCTAATTCATTTATATGTGCAGAGTATGATCAGAAGTTTTTTTTTTTTGAAAATTTCAAAAAATATAGTGGAACAACTAGTAGTAAATGACAACTTACAACAGTGCTGGATGCACATCTCTTAAGTTTCCAAAGTTCTTGAAAGAGGAACGTAAGTTAAGCCGCATTCATTAGGAATTGCCATGCCAGGTCTCTTAGAAAGGTTTTCCGCCTAATAAATTAAGAAAGCAAGGAAAAAGCAAAAACATTTCAGGAAATATGAAGAAATAAAATATTCCTAAATAACTGCAATGGGGGAAATCTCTTCTATCAAAAGTTTAAAAGGGAAGCTTACATTCATCACGACATTTTTTTAGGTCAACATTCATAGTACGTTAACTTTTGAAAATAATGTGCTTCAAAATAATATAATGGTTTCTAATGTAATCTAATTAAGGAACTTTTTGCTAAGTTTTGTTAAACAACTTTAAATTTCAATAAATTTTACTCAATTTTTTGTCAAATGTTATTCAATTAATAATGTTAAATATCAAATTCTTGATGAATCTAATGGTTTTTTATGGGCAATTTAATGGGCTTCCAATTAAATTCTTTTGAAACTTGTATTAAATTTAAAAGATGGGTTTAGCATATGTAGCTTGTTAGCATATCACTAGTTATTATGTCCGTACCTACATGATGTGCTTTTTTTATTGATAATTATACAATTGGTAATTATATACTTTAGACGGACATTGTAAATACCTCCACCCCTGAGACATCTTGTAAAACCTCTATATTTCAGGAGAAAAATTGCAAATACATCACCTAAATGTAGGGCATTAGTGCTTTCACTACATCACAGGCATGGTGCCTGTACATAGTGTACTTTGAATTGTGAGCATACCACTTTCTTAAAATTTTCTTTAAAGAAAGATAAAATACCATTGAAATAAATAAAATTATAAAATACAAGAAATTATCTTTAGAATAAAAATATTCATTTTTAAACTATTCATCATATTAAGTAGATTTATTTAATGTGACAGGTATGGAACCTAGTTATATTTCATAATCTATTTTTTATAAAGATATCATAATATATTTTAAGTTAAAACATATTATTCATTTTTATAATTAATTATATCTTTTGGTTTTTTCTTCATAATCATAATTTACTAAATGCATTTAATTCATATACATGCCGATTTATAGTACTTTTGTATAGCTATTTTTATTTTTAAAAATCAATATTTTAAGGGTTAAAAATGACTTTAAAATTCTTAAAATTGATGATTTTTAAAATAAAAAATATGTGAAAGTATTGTAAAACTTGGTTTATGGATTAAATACACTTAGAATATGAAGAAAAATCAATAAAAATAAAATAAAGTAAATGAATAATATATTTTAGCTTAAAATACGTTATGATGTAAATAATCTTCCATGAGATTCAATCTATTTAATGTGGTTATTTATTATTTTATAAAATAAAAAATAAAAATTTATTTACAGGTGATCTCTTGAATTATATAATTTTGTTTATTTTCAAGGACGTTTTTGTCAGTTTCAAATTTTTAAAAATAATAAGCTCCAATTCTGGCAAATTGTACTGGTAGGAACACAAATTCTTTTAAAAACATTTGTTATACTGATATGATTTTGCCAATACTATATAGTCACCGTAAAAACACTAATTTACCCCTGGCTGAATGCAGTGGGCCGTTAGATAATTTTGGATTTCCAAAATGACCCTTCCATTCAGGGCTAGGGATCATTCGGCTAGCATTGTGCGGGTCGTCCTACCTTTTGATACTTACATTTGGGTTGCCCTTTTTTGCTTGGATTGAGGATTTAGTTAGTCGTCGTCTTTGCAGGTGGTGTTGAACGTCTTCCAAAGCAGCATCTTCCATGACAATAACATCAACGTGTTTTACAATGACTGCAATGTATTTTGAATAAGAGTTGTGGTCTTGTCAGACCGATCTGAAATCTGGTTCAAAAATGTTTTTTTTTTTGTTTTTTCTCTAACTTTTTTATAAACATGTTAATTTAGTTTTATTAAATATAAGCCAATTTTTATCATTTTTGGATTTTTTAACATAATTGGGCTATGTTTTTTTTCCTGTGGTTTCCGATCGAGACCCTGATTTTTTCAGCTCGTTTTGGAAATTGTTTTTTGGACGATTAGGAATCTTAGCTGCAGTTTACCGTTTTTGTAACTAGGAAGAAATTTTCATAAGAATTTTATCATAAAATTATATAAGAAATGAAGTCCCACAGAATATTTTAAAATTTTAGTACGTATTATGAAAATACTTCGAATCGATATTTTGATATAATAATAAATAAGAGTTTTTGATCCTTTAGTGATGTTAATAAAATAACACAACTTTCTATTATAAAATATAAGAAATTGAAATATTGTAGCACCCTGAGTTCCTAAATTATATACTTCCAAATATTTGTTGAAAGACTTTGAGAAGAAATGGATTAAGTCAATAATTTCTTTTATAACGAAATGGTCTGAAATACATAAATCTATTTAAATACGCAAAAGTTTGATTAAAGTTCACTAATTATTTCCTTTTGATATTTTTGGAATTTTATAAAATTCTGGCCAAAAATAGATTGAATAGTTAATTTTAACCGTTCTCACATAACGAGAAGTTTCGATGCATGAATATGATCTCGATATTTTTCTAAAATTTTAGAAAGAAGTAAGAAAACTAAAATTTAATATATTTAACAATTTTATAAAAAAAAATTATAAAATTTTTCATCTCTAATAATTTTGTGTTAATTTATAATGATTTAATGCTTATAAGATGGGTCATGAGGAAGTATTAAATTTACGTATTTCTAAACTTTGGGTTTGGAAGTCGTAAGTTTTCATGAGATTTTTCAAAATTTTTAATTCCATGCATGATTGAATTGATGAGAAATTCATGTTTTAACTATAACTTTTTAGCCAAAGGCAAAAAACCATTTCTTAAAAAATAAAACTACAAATTTATTATAAACTAAGCTTTATCATTTCTGTGGATGCGTATTAATTGAGTTTCAAACAAAAAATAATTTAATTATTTTAAACTATTTAAATTGACTAAAATTTCCCTATAGTTAAATTTTCAAAAAACATATAAACATTTTCAAAAATGGAAAATTTGATTTATAAGTTAAATACATCTAGACTAATAATTATACAAAAAATTATGAATTGGTTTTTTGGCTAATTTGTTAGCTCATGATAACAAGATCGTGCCTCTTCATGTTTTACTTATTAGATAATGAGATTTCATGCTTTAGATATATGAATTATAAATATTGCTTTGGTAGCATGATTGTATGAAATTTAATATATGTTTATGTTGATGATAGTATGCTTTTACGAGACACGATGATTTTGTCCTAAAGTGAACGGCCGGCCTCCACGAGTCGGGCATGCCTATAGAGATCATGAATGGTTTCAATCTCTGTGATATGGCTTCTAAGCCGGATCCCTTGAGATTGTAAAAATTATAAATAATTTACTCTTGGGCAAAGATATTATAGAAATTTTTTTTCATTCATGCATATGGGAGAATTTTTTGAAAATCAATGAATATATAAGAAATTAAGGTCAAAGTTCATATGCATATTTGATAATTCTCCAATAGATTTTATATTCAATTAGTTTTTGTTATTAATTTTATTTAATGAAATTTTATTATAAGCGCCCATTAGAGTTAATTTCAATTTTTAAATTAAATGTGTTATTGGGATTGTAAACAAGTTCTTCTTCTCCACAACAGCGGTGGGAATTGGTCGACACCCCCGGGCTTTGACCTATAGTTTTTAACTTATTAAAACCAATATTTTTATAATCCAATACCGTACAGGTAACGGATGCAATGTTTTAAAAAAATTCTTTTACAATTTTGCCAAGACTGCAGGGGTAGCATACAAACACCAATTTAAAATCCTATCCGTAGCGAAACTAGAAATTTGGCATTATATTATACTGATTAATTTTTTAAACAGTGACTTGACCTATGAAGGGTCCACCTTAGATGGTGATAACAGGAAGACCTAGAAATATTGAACTATTGACTCATGTAATCAGCATTTAACAGTAGCTTGATCAATAAAAGGATGATGGTCTAGATGGTGACTATAACTATTCATTCATCTATCACAATCTAGATTAGCGTATACAATGGTTCATATGGGGACTGGGGACTAGACTGATAAGCCCCACCAATTTATCCCCTCATCAACATCTTTAATGTAGCTCACTAACAGAGCCTATCTAGATGTTCAATATACATGTATATATAGGAGCTTGATTACATACACTTGATCTTGATGTATTTTAGTCTAAGATATAATATTAATTTATTTTTATAATTATTTATATTTTTTTGATTTTTTTATAAGCATGTTTTCCTAAGAGTATTTAATTCATGTACAAAATTTTGCCAATTTACAACAACTTTATATATTTATTTTTGATTTTTAAGTCAAGTTTTTAAGAGGGGAAAATGACTTAAACGCGCTTGAAATTTATGATTTTTTAAAAAATAAAAAATGAAAACGAAAAAATAGTGTAAAATAATAAAACTTAATATATATAATTAAATATAATTAGAAAAACATATTTATGAAGAAAAAACCAAATAAAAGTAAAAATAAAAATAAGATAAAATAAATGAATATGATATTTTAGGTTAAAATATATCATGATGTATATAGTCATACTTATGTCTTATATTTACAACTAATACAACGTGACATGAGTACGGACGGCTATTTGGGTTAATTTCTATGTTCAATATTATTTCTATCAATTTCCTAACAGCGGATTGGTTTCCAAATTTTCTCAAAAAAAAGTTTCGTGGAAAACTATATAACTATCAAGATCTTGACAATTGCGATTATTATTATTATTGAAAATATCTCGTGTCTAGCATATTTGTCCTTGATTCACAATGCACTAATGGATATAAAAAGAATTTTAAAAAATGTATAGGTATATAAGCAATTAAGGTTAACATTTGTAGTATGTATATTTGAGAACTCTCTTCTAAATTTTTGTATTTATTTGGTTTCTGTTATTAATTTTATTTAATAATATTATTATAAGCTACAACTAGAGTTAACTTTAGTTTTTAAATAAAATATATTATTTGTATGGTAAATAAGTTATGCATAACTAATATTATAAAAAAAAGTTATACATAACTAACTAAATTTATTGATGGGTGCAGAAGTATGGTCCGAAGGTCTATTTGAAAATTTCCAAGTAGTACATGAGAATTTGCATCCCTCGACCTTGCTAGATACGTCCTTTAATTTTCCATAGCACTTAGGTTTTGTGGGGAAACAATAAATATAGGTCCATCCATTCATCTATTTATCTATCAACATTAAATGGATTAATATTATATTTTAAGAGTAGCTCGACCAAAAAAGGGTTCAGATGATAACTGTAGAAAGACTAGAAATATTTGATCTGATCTATATATTCATGTAATCAGAATTTAATACTAGCTTGAACCATGGATGATGGTCGAGATAGTGGTTATAAAATATCCATACATTTATCACAACCTAGATTAGCGTGGAAAATGGTTTGTATTGGGATTGGGGAACTAGAAATACCCATCTTTATATCCACTTGTCCACATCTTTAACTTCGTTAATAATATAACCCATCTTCGTCTTCAATATTTGTGCGAGTTAACTACTGGCTAATTGATTCTCAAGTGAAAAATTATTTAACTATCAAGATCTTGACTACTGTCATCATCATTAGTATTAGAAGATTTTTCTCATACCTACAACTTTGTCCTTAATTCATAATATACTCATGGGTGCACAATTTTTTTTTTGAAATTCCATTAGTATATAAGGAATTGAGGTCAAATTTTGAAAGTATAATTGAGAATCTTTAAGTAAAATTTTTACTTAATCAGTTTTTATTATTAATTTTATTTAATGAAATTGTATTATAAACTTCAATTAGAGTTAATTTTAAATTTTAAATAAAATATATTGTTTGTATTGTAAATAAGTTATATATCTTTTCTAGTTCCTTGTCTCCACAACTGAATTAATTCATTTACATGTGCAGACGTATGATCAGAAGTTCTTTTTTTCAATATTTTCAAAAAAATATAAGTGAACAACTAGTAGTAAATGGCGACTTACAATCGTGCTGGATACATATATCGCTTAAGTTTCCATAGTTCTTGAAAGAGGAAACGTAAGTCAAGCCACATATATTCGGAATTGGGATGCTAGGTCTCTTAGAAAGATTTTCCAACTAATAAATTAAGCAAGTAAGGACAAAACAAAAAGATTTCAGTAAATATGAAAAAATAAAATATTTCTAAATTCCTACAATGGGGGATATTTCTTCTATCAAAAGTCTAAAAGGAAAGATTGCACATACCTTAGCTGATTTAGTCTTGGTCTCTACTTTGGACCACCAGGTCTGGTGGGGCAACCCCTCACAAGCCATTCTTGAAAAAATTTGTACTGACAATTTTTTGGCAATGAATTGCTTGGATTACTCCGTCCCTAATCCCTTTCACATTGAATGGGGTCAGGGATAGGGCGCATCCTTTTATCAAAAAAAAAAAAAAGTCTAAAAGGAAAGATTGCATACGTTAGACATGTTTGTTAGGTCAACATTCATGGTACGCTAACTTTTGAAACTAATGTGCTTCAAGATAAAATAATAGTTTCTAATGCAATCTAATTAAGAACTCTTTGCTAAATTCCATTAAACGGCTTTAAATTTCAATACATTTTATTCAAATTTTTTGTTAAATTTTATTTAATTGATAATGTTAAATATCAAATTCCTGATTAATCTAATTTTTTTTATGGGCTCCAATTAAATTCTTTTGAAACTTGTATTAAATTTAAAAGAGGGGTTTAGTATATATAGCTAGTCACTAGTTATTATATCCATGCCTACACAGTGTACCCTTAATTATACGCATTGGTAATTATACACTTTGGAGGGACATTGTAAATACCCTTGCGTCGGAGACATCTTGTAAAACTTCCGTATTTCGGGAGAAATATTGCAAATACATAAACATAGGTCGCCTAAATGTAGGGCATCAGTGTGATTACCACGTCATAGGCGTAGTGCTCCTATATAGTGTACTTTGAATTGTGAGCATATCATTTTCTTAAAATTTTCTTTAAAAAAAAAAGACAAAATATCCTAGAAATAAATAAAATTATAAAATACAAGAAATTATCTTTAGACTAAAAATTTTCATTTTTAAACTATTTGTCATATTAAGTAGATTTATTTAATGTGACAGGTATGGAACTCGATTATATATCATAATATATTTTTTTTATATAGATATCATAACGTATTTTAAGTTAAAACATATTATTCATTTTTATAATTAATTATATTTTTTCATTTTTTCTTCATAAACATAATTTACAAAATGCATTTAATTCATATACCATGCTAGTTTATAGTACTATTGTGTAGCTATTCTTATTTTTAAAAATCAAGCTTTAAGGGTTAAAGACTACTTAAATATTGTTACAATTGATGATTTTTAAAATAAAAAACATGTAAAAATATCATAAAACTCGGTTTATGATTAAATACACTTAGAAAAAGCATATTTATGAAGAAAAATCAATCAAAATAAAATAAGCGAATAATACATTTTAGCTTAAAATACGTTATGATGTAAATAATCTTTGAAGAGACTCTATATTTAATGTGGTTAATTATTATTTTTATAAAATAAAAAATAAAAATTTATTTCAAATGTGATCTCTTGAATTATATAATTTTGTTTATTTGCAAGGATGTTTTTGTCATTTTCAAATTCTTAAAAAGTGATAGGCCCCAAATCTGGCAAATTGTACTGGTAGGGATACAAATTCTTTTAAAACATTTGTGATACTTTTATAATTTTGCCAAAACTATATAGTCACCATAAAAAGACTAATTTAAAATACTACCGATACTATGAATAGCAACAGGTCTGCATTTGGAGAACCCAGATCAAATGCTTACTGGAGGACCACTGGGCACATGCGAAAGATCCATGCCTAGCATTAAGACATTAAAGGGTATTGCCATCTACACTAGCGTATACGACGGTTTAGATGGCAATTGTGGGGGAGACTATAAACATCAGTAAATGTATTTATCTACCAGCGTTATATTATATTAATTATCTTTTTAAGAGTGGCTTGACCTATGAAGGCTTCACTTCAGATGGTGATGTTAGAAAGACCAGAAATATTGAGTCATTGGTTCATGTAATCAACATCTAATATAATAATAGCTTGACCAATTAATAGATGATGATCCAGATGGTGCTATAAAGGGTTACCTGTTACTAATTAGTAACAAAAAATTATCTTTTGAATGTTGGTGCTTCCTTCCATCGAAATCTTCAGATGCAGTAAGTTTCTTTCTTGCCGATGCCTTTTAATATAGATTCTAATGGGTTATTTCTGTAATTTTCTAAAATAACAAGCTAAGTATTAAAGGATGCTAACGGCAATGTGGGCTCCTAAGGGTAATATTTTATTTTGGTAAAATTATCTGGGGGTTATATGTAATTCATAAAACTGTGCGGGTATAGTGTCGAATTATGTGGATATATTTGCAAATTAACTATGCTATAATCGTACATTCATTTGTCAGAACTCAAGAATCTAAATTTGCGTGTACTGATGGTTCATAGCATGTATCGGCCTCTAGAATAACGTGTGTGAGTGTTTAGACAGTGATTTGAGGAGATTAGCCTTGACCAAAACATGTGGCCCTGATATAGTGCACTCCGGAGCACTTAGCTTCTGTATACCTAGGTGTTTTATCTTATTTTTTTAAAAAAAAATTTATACAACTATTAATCAAAATATATTTAACATATCTATTATTTTATTATTATTATTATTATTATTATTATAGAAAATTTTCTTGTGCCCACCATGCTTGTCCTTAATTCATAATATACTAGAAGGTACAAGAAGAATGTTTAACAATTTATAATTGTATAAGGAATTAAGTTTAAATTTTATAATGTATTCGAGAATTCCCTTGTAAAACTTTGTATCCTGTTGGTTTTTGTTATTAATTTTATTCATAATATTTTATTATAAGCTAAGACTAGAGTTCATTACAAATAAGCTATGCGTAATGTGTGTAGATGTAAGATCCGAAGGTTTATTCGAAAATTTTCCCAGTAGCGAATAGGAATTTGCATCTTCCGACCTTGCTAGACGCATCCCTTAATTTTCCATGCATCTTGAAAGATAACTGGATTTTTATTTCTTTTCAAACTGCGTTAAATTTATAAAGGGTTTTTGCATTTGCACATACTTAGATTGGGCAAAATTGCAGATCTACACCTACATGATGTGCCTGAAATTGTAAGTATCTTTCTTTTGATAAAATTCTTTAAAAAAATGAAAATGTTCTCGAAAATTAATTAAATGATAAAATGGAAGAAATCAAATTTACGATACAAAATTTTTGCTTTTAAAATATCCATCACATTAAATAAATCTACTTAACGTGACAAATGTCGAGCCTGACCATATACATTATAATATATTTTTAAGTTAAAATGTATTATTTATTATTTACAATTAGTTTTATTTTTTGTTTTTTCTTCATAATATATTTCACTAACTATATTTCATTCATATTTCAAGTTTTGTCATTTTATAATATTTTTACATATTTATTTCTTATTTTTAAAAATCAAGTTTTTAATAGGTGAAAAATGATTTAATGCCCCTAATATTGATGATTTTTAAAATTAAATATACAAAAAAAATATTGCAAAATGGCAAAACTTGGTTTATAGATTAAATACACTTAGGAAAATATGTTTATAGGGAAAAATCAATAAAATAAAAGTAAAAATAAATAAATAGTGTATCTTATCTTAAAATAAATTATGATGTATAATCGAAAAGATATTGTGATGTATATAATCGAGTATTGGATCTATTTAATGTGAATAATATTTGTATAAAATAAAAAATTATTTTGAAGGTAATTTCTAGCACTATGTAATTTTATTTATTTGGAAGGATTTTGTTGTCATTTTGAAATTTATTAAAAGTCATACGCTACAATTTCTGGCAGATTGCAGAGGCAGGGAATGACTGGCGATGCAGTTTTTTAAAAATTCGTGATGCTTGTATAATCTTGCCAAACCTATATAGCTACCCTACAAAAAATTGTACCATATAATTTTTGTATTCAATCGGTTTTTGTTGTTAATTTTATTGGATCTATTTAACGTTTCGCCGACAATCTTTACTTTGGAATATCAATTCGTCAATTTGCGGTTGACGGCAATTGATATCCTTTAATTAATTGATATGGATGAAGTAGTAGAGTGCGCCGTAGATAAGCAACTGATATCCATCCATCCATCTGGAATGGTTACATTATCGGTTCAGATGGTGACTTGGACTACCAACATCCATCCATCCATCTATGCATCAGCCATCAACAGCTCCCTTCTATATAATCCAGCACCCATGACAAATGCTCAGCACAAACCAACCTTTGCATTCCTTCTCCCCTCATTTCTCCTCCTCCTCCTCATCCATTATGTCCTCCTCTTCGTCCTTTCTTGCTCTGTTTTCTAAGCTTCTCATCTCTTTCTTACTCTCCCTCCTCTTCCCACTAATCCTCTTTCCATCTTCCTCCATTTCCACTACTAGTACTGCTGCTGTTGTTTTTAATACTAATGCCTCCACCTACAACTACAAGCCGTTGTCATCCACCCATAATCCACCCCACCAAATCTGCCTCCATCAACACTTTTCGGCGTTGCTCCAATTGAAGCGTGGCTTTGACTTCAGTTATAGCGACACCAATCTCTCATCTTGGAATGCGAATGATCCAGATTGTTGTTCTTGGGAAGGAATCCATTGCAATCCTTTCACTGGTCATGTCATTAGCCTCAACCTTTCTCGGCTCTACATCGGTGGTCTCCTCGATTTCCAAAGTCTCTTCCAACTTCAGAGCTTGGAAAGACTTGATCTCTCTGATAATGATAACTTTATTGGGTCTCCAATCCCTTTTGGGTTTGCCCAACTCAGCAATTTGACCCATCTCCATCTCCGCTTTAACCAGCTCTACAGCCAAATCCCACCGGATGTCTTCCACCTGACCAGGTTAGTTTCTTTGGACCTTTCTGGCAATCAGTATTACAATAAATCTGAATTTGTATATGAAAATCTTTACCTTGAGAGGTCTGGCTCTGGCATGGAACAACTCTTTAGAAATCTTTCAAGCTTAAGGGAACTCTTTCTTGACTACGCAAACTTATCAGCAATGGGCAGCCAATGGAGTCAGGTCTTGGCACTTGCACTTCCTAATCTCCACAAACTAAGCTTGTCTGATTGTAGTCTTTCCGGAAGGATTCATCCTTCATTTTTCCGACTTCATTCTCTTATTCTACTAGACCTAAGCTATCACCATCTTTCATCTCCAGTGCTAGAATTTATACATAATCTCACTTCTTTAACCTCCTTGAGACTCTCAGGTTGTAATTTGCGCCATAAATTCCCAACAAGTATTTTCAATTTGCCAAACTTACAATTCCTTGACATTTCTTACAATCAATTCTTGACAGTTGATTTCCCAAAATTTTCAATAAATAGTACCATCCAGGAGTTGGTAATGTCACGGATAAAATTTCATAGCAGTTTGGCAGATATTCCACGAAATTTTAGATCTTTAACTTCCTTGAGAATAAGTGAATGCAACCTAGTAGATCCAATACCTCAATCATTCGCAAACTTGAGCCAACTTGTTAATTTGGATCTCTCATATAATAATTTTCAAGGGTCAATCCCATCCCCGATTTTTACTCTAACTACGGTTCAGTATCTACTCTTGTCGTCAAACCATTTCAGTGGTGTCGTGGACCTAGGCTCCTTCCAAAACCTGAAAAACCTAAAATGGCTTGATCTTTCGTCTAACAACTTCTCAGCCATCATCAACACCAAAAACAGTTCAACATCCATCACTCAGCCAAGTGTCAACCTCAGCCAACTCATGGATTTAGATCTCTCCAACAACAACTTTCAAGGGCCAATTCCAGTTTGGATTTTTGAGCTAACTGAGCTTTTGTATCTTGACCTATACTCTAATAATTTCAATGGTGTCATGGACCTACGGTCCTTCCAAAACTTCAAGAACCTAAAACGGCTTGATATTTCAAATAACAACCTAACAATTACTACTAACCCTCAAAGCAGTTTAATGTCACCATCTTTTCCTCAATTACGGTATTTGGGCTTAAGATCATGCAACATCAACAACTTCCCAAATATGCTGAGAAATCACAAGGAGATTGAATATCTTGACCTCTCGTGGAACAGAATTCATGGTGAAATTCCACAATGGATATGGAAGGTCAAAAATGGGAGTATGAATTATTTGAATCTCTCTCATAATTCTTTAGAGGGATTAGAAGGACCCTTTCGCCATCTCTCCTTAACCTCGATGCAATATTTTGACCTCAGCTCAAACTTGTTGAAAGGCCATATTCCTATGCCTCCAGCATCATCCACTTTCTTTTCAATTGCAAACAATAAACTTGATGGAGAAGTGCCCTCTCTGATTTGCGATGCAAAATTTCTTGAAGTTCTTGATTTGTCAAACAACAACTTCACTGGTTTGGTACCTCAATGCTTGGGCAAAACCAATAACGGATTCTTGAAAGTGTTAAATTTGGGCAAAAATGCTTTTCGTGGTCCCTTGTTCCAAACATTCGAAGTTGGTTGTGCACTAGAGACACTTGATCTTAGTGATAATTACTTGGAGGGGCAGATGCCAAGGTCATTGAAAAATTGTTTGATGTTGAAGGTCTTGAACCTTGGGAACAATCAAATACATGATGAATTCCCATCACAACTAGGAAATTTATCAAATTTGCATGTTCTTGTCTTGAGGTCAAACAACTTCTTTGGCTCCATTAGAGTGCCACGGAAAAATCGAGAATTCTTTCCACAGTTGCAAATCATTGACCTCTCATTCAACAACTTCAGTGGTAGTTTACCATCAAATTTATTTTCAACATGGAAGAAGATGAAAGATGGTGGTTCGGCGTCAAAGTTCCTTACTTCAAATTTCTCAAATTCCTCAAATTATCGAGACAAAGTTTTGCTGGTTTGGAAGGGGATAGAAATTGAATTTGTAAAGATCCTCATGGCGGTCACCGTGGTGGATTTCTCACACAACCAATTGGAGGGTGACATCCCAACATTAATTGGGGAGCTGAAGGCACTTCATGTGCTCAACTTGTCACATAACTATTTCCAAGGCAAAATTCCTGCATCGCTTCAGAACCTCAAAGTTCTTGAATCATTAGACCTTTCAAATAACAGCTTGTCTGGAAAGATTCCGTGGCAACTGACTGAGCTATCATTCTTGGCAGTGTTGAATCTCTCACAAAACCAGCTCATTGGAAAAATACCGCAAGGCAGACAATTTGATACCTTTGGAAATGATTCTTTCTTGGGAAATTCAAAATTGTGTGGTTTGCCATTATCGAGAAAGTGCAAGGAAAATGCAGTTGCAATGCCCCCAGCAACTCAATCAAACAATGAAGAGAGTGAGCTGGACTTGATGTATATTGCATTTGGAGTTGGCCATGGTTTGGGATTGGGAATGTTCTTTTGGGTTCTGGCACTGTGGAGGAATGGGAGAAGGGCGTTCTTCATTTTTATTGACAGAGCATGTTTTTCATGTTTTTCGTATTTTATGTAGCTATTTATATGTGTGTTGTAATGGTTGTGATGTTTTTCATCTTTTTCTAGTTAATCTAATAATGTTCGAGCCTTGTATTATAATGGCGATAAATTCTCATTGTGCTTTTTTAATGAAATCCATCATATGAGCTGATGAGCATATAATTCTTTATGATGTTACTAAAGTTAAAGCATTCCCATACGTATTCATTTCTCTTGCCCTTACTGACGTCAACATCAATAATTACCGAATTTTAGATTAAGTCTAAAAGGAAGAATGAAAAATAAATTACAAACAGCAGTATGATTTATGAAGGGTAAGTAACAGAATAAGGGCGATATGGAAAAGGGAGAATTTAAGTTTTGGAAGTGGACAAGACAGAACTGTGAATTGATATTGATCAAACTGGATCTATTCTATTCCAAACATATTTGAAGAGAACCTTTTTTAATTTAAACAAGTTTTCCTTGTGGCTTATAACAAAATTTATATACATCAGTATCTATCCCAACAATAAATCAAAAGGACTGAATGGTGAATTATTTCATCCTATTTACTTGTACCAACAAGATACCATCCTTGCCATCATGAGTAGTCGACCTAATACAACACAAGTAGACAAAAAAACACCTTCATTCAAATCAATTGTATAACAGAACGCTTCAGTCCTCTGCCGCGTAGACCCAAATGGCGATTTAGGCGTGCTTGGGTTTTGTCGAGGGGGAAGAGAGTGAACGTCGGATCTAAAGCGGACGGCGGAACAGTCGACGAAAATTGAAGCAGGCGGCGGAAAGGAATCGGTACAGGGGCGGGGGAGAAGAAGACAGAGGCACTTCCGGAAAAATCAAAGAGCAAATATGAATCAGAGCTTAGGAGATTTACTAGGTGCCGAACTCCAAACAATGGTGATTTCGAATGAAGCCATGAAG
The DNA here is from genome assembly GCA_030490835.1 of Annona cherimola. NCBI lineage: Eukaryota > Viridiplantae > Streptophyta > Magnoliopsida > Magnoliales > Annonaceae > Annona > Annona cherimola. Next base: position 161,455 of record JASFXW010000080.1, on the reverse strand, counting down.
AAGATCAAACCAAGAGATGGCGCATCCATTCTTTGCTCTCTCTGGTCTTCCAAGTCGTACAATAAGGAGATTTTCAAATCGATGTTGCGCAGGCTGTGGAAAGCGAGAAGCAGTTACCAGTTTATAGAATTAGGGGAGAATCTGTACCAGGTGGTTTTCTCGGAGAAGGAAGACAAGGATCGTGTCATGAAGGGCCGACCATGGAGCTTTGAGCGATGTCTGGTGCTAGTGGAGGAGCTGAACAAAGAGAAGGAACTTGCTCACATTGCGCTTGTCAAAATGCCAATGTGGGTCCAAGTTTCTGGAATCCCCTACATTGTTGACAGAAACTCGATAGGACGCAGCATTGGAAGTTCCTTTGAGGAGATGACTGAATTAGTGGCTACGGAAACTGATATCAAGTTGAAAGTGCTAATAGACTGTCGGGAACCTCTCCAAAGAGGGATGTTTATCCAGATTGGATCCCAACAGCGAAAGTGGGTAACCTTTCAATATGAAAAATACCCATATTCTGCTATCTACGCGGAGTTATGGGACATGCATACCGGGACCGTGAGAGGAAAATCAAAATGCAAAACCAGCTACCTGAAGCTGACATGCCATATGGGAGTTGGCTAAGGGCGGGTGTGAGACCTTTGCAGACGCTGTATGGGCATAGCAACAGGGCTGCACCAACAAAATATTTGGGCATGACATGCTGTATCCAAGTGAGGCAATCTGAGGAGAATTCTGGAGGCAGGATAGCAGACGAAAGGCGAGATGGGCAATGCGAGGATAGCAGTATGGAGGTCAGTCATGATCAATGCAGGCAAGGGGGCGATGTTGGCGATGCTGTTATGCCGGGTTCAGCCCAAGGGGAAATCTTAAGTAGGGAAATGACAAATTGCTATGCCATAAACTCCCAAACATCCAATCCCGTTTCCCATCAGCAACATGATACCTCTTCAAGTGATCAGGAGGACTCCTCTAATGGCGCTCATCAGTACAACCGAAATCTTATTCTCCAGGATTTGTTGGGCATTCATATGCAGAACTGGAAGGAAGGGGATGGTAGGGCTGCTGATTTTCTCAATCAACAGGAAGGACAGATCCTCATTGACAAGGAATGTGACTGCGAACCTCACTATAGGACAATGATATGGGAGAAGGAGGAGGGGGGCTATCTGCAAAGGGAGGAAATCGATGCTAACCTTGGGTATGATGATCAACAGCACTATTATGATCACATAGGGGCTGTTGACAGTTCTGGATGGAGAGAGGGGCAGGGTGATGGCAGCATGGAAATAAACCAAAGGAAGGGTAAGTGGAAGAGAAGGGCTAGGAGAGGGAAAGAGATGAGGAAAATTGAATTGGTGGAAGACGACGAGCTAGGAGGTGAGAAGCGAGACCGGGAGTGTGAGATGGAGGTGAACTCAGCGGTGAAAAAGCTGAAGGAATGTTATGGGAGTCAAGATACGAACGAGGTGGAGGCTGGGGAATGCCCCCAGTCCCGCCTCATCTAACATGACTCTACTCGCTTGGAATTGCCGTGGGCTTGGGAACCCACGTGCGATTCGTAGCCTTCTTAATTTGGTCAGGAAACAAGATCCCTGGTTGGTCTTCCTTTGTGAAACGAAATGTAACTCAAAAGAGATGGAGGCTATTAGACGAAGACTTAAGTTCGACAGTTGTTTTGTTGTAGAACCAAATGCAAGAAGGGGAGGCTTGGCATTGTTATGGAATAGCGATAAACCAGCTTGCATTAAGAGTTTCTCCCCCCACCATATTGATGCGGATTTTCTTGGATGGCGATTCACAGGCTTCTATGGCCATCCTGAAACTCATCAAAGATACCAAAGCTGGAATATTCTCAAGTCACTATGCAATGGTAGGGGGGATCCATGGCTAGTTATGGGAGACTTCAATGAAATTTTGGGTCCGAGTGAATATATTAGTAGGAGGAATCGCCCCCAGACACAAATGGACCTATTTTGTGAGACCATTGACAGATGTAACCTACTGGATGTTGGTTTTTCTGTTCCGACTATGACATGGAGAAATAACAGGAGGGGACAGCAACGGGTGGAAGGGAGGTTGGATAGGGGGCTTGCATCAGTATCCTGGATGAACCTTTTTTCCCATGCTAAGATTAATCATCTATCTGCTCCCACATCGGACCACTGCCCTATTGTGCTAATTCTTGATCCAAATGTCACAAGGAGGAAACCGCCATGGGAATTCAAATATGAGCTTTGCTGGGCTTGACACAAAGAGGCTAACAGAATTGTTCAACAGGTTTGGGAGTCTGAACCACAAATGGCACTCAATACTAATGAACAACTGTCATGGAAGATTAAACGGTGTGGAATTGAACTGTCCAAATGGAATCGATGGAGAAGAGGAAATCTTCGGAGGACCATTGAGCACAATCAAAGGAAACTTCAAGCGATTATGGGTACGAGTCCTAGCGATTCAAGGGATGAAGTTATGCAGAAGCTGAAAGACAAGATCATTCTTATGCAGGAAGATGAGGAGCAGATTTGGAGAATGAGAGCAAAGGTTCATTGGCTTCAGGGGGAGACAAAAACACCGGGTTCTTCCACCGAGTTGCTTCTAACAGACGACGTACCAATTTTATTGAGGCGCTGAGGGATGGGAATGGCGAATGGGTTAAGGATCAGGATCAGTTGATGGATATGGTTGTTAAACACTTCTCAGAGATCTTTGCTGCTTCAGAAAGAAGGGAGGCGTCATGGATTGAAAGTGTCATCACAAGGCGAATTTCTGAAGAGCGAAAGGGGTCCTTAACCAAACCTTTACGGAATGAGGAGGTCATCAATGCAGTTAAAGGAATGAGCCCCACTAAGGCCCCGGGCCCAGATGACATGTCAGCGGGTTTCTATCAAAAGCACTGGAACACAGTGGGCAGAGAAATCATTAAGTGGTGCAAGATGTTAATGGCTGAAAGTAATCCCGCCAATCTACACAGGCATGTCAGGGACGTAAACTCAACTATACTTATTTTGATCCCAAAAAGGAAGGGAGCCAATGTATTATCCCAGTTAGACCGATTAGCCTATGCAATGTGGTCTATAAGGTCTTGGCAAAGGTCCTAGCAAACAGACTAAAATTGGTGCTCCACGAAATCATCGGGGAAGAACAAAGTGCTTTCGTGCCTGATCGGCTTATCTCCGACAACATGCTGATAGCTTATGAAACAATCCATTCACTTCGGAAACGCAAGAAAGGGCGAAAGCAGGAGATGGCTATAAAGTTAGATATGTCAAAGGCCTATGATCGGGTAGATTGGAACTTCCTAAAAAGGATGATGGAGACTATGAACTTCAGTGTGGGATGGATCAATTGGATCATGAGCTGCATTACGACGGTCAGGTACAGAGTCAATATAAACGGCTTCAAATCCTCATACTTCCAACCTCAAAGGGGGTTGAGGCAGGGAGACCCGCTTTTCTCCATACCTTTTTCTACTATGCGCGGAGGGTCTATCTGCACTAATTTTGTCAGCTGCCGCGAGCGGGGCAATTCATGGTATGAGAATTCAACCTCAGGGCCCAACCATTACTCATCTGCTATTTGCGGATGACGCGATTATATTCCTTAGAGCGGATGAGGCAGACATAAGGAATTTTTTGGACATCCTTGATCAATATGCGGCGTCATCGGGCCAAATGGTAAATGTGGACAAAACGGCGGTTTTCTTCAGCAGTAATGTGGATAATTATGCAAGAAGGGAGATGATCCAACTCCTTGGGTCAGCGGGACATGATTTCCAACAATATTTAGGCCTACCGGCCTGGCTTGGAAGGTCCAAAGTTGGAATTTTCAAGGGCCTTAAAGAACGCATCTGGACTCGACTGCAAGGATGGAAAGGAAAGCTGCTCTCGTGGGGTGGAAAAGAGGTGCTAATCAAGGCAGTGGCGCAGGCTATTCCGTCTTACACTATGAGTATCTTCTTACTGCCCAAATCCTTTTATAATGATATTAATGGGATGATAAGCAAGTTTTGGTGGGGAGAAAAGAATGGAAAAAGAAAACTAAGTTGGGTGGCATGGAAGGACATGTGTATGCCGAAGCGGTTAGGTGGAATTGGATTTAGGGACCTCCATAAATTCAATTATGCTCTTCTGGCCAAGTAGGTGTGGAGGTTAGTATCGACTAATACATCCTTATGCTACAAAGTTCTCAAGGCCAGATACTTCCCAAATTCTGACATTTGGTTGTGTAAGGCGAGGCCATCCGATTCTTATACTTGGAAAAGTGTTCTTAAGGCGCGGGATGTGATTCAAAAGGGCTGTAAATGGAGAATTGGAGATGGGAAGCGAGTTAAGTTTTTTTAATGATCGTTGGCTCGATTCGACGATTGAGAAAGTTGGACCTCTTCCGTCATCAATCCATGACAATGTGCGGGTCAGTTACTTTATTAACAATGACACAATTTCTTGGAACAGGGATAGGGTGGTGGCGGCTGCGGTTGAAACCTCATGGCGAATGATTAATCGGATTCCCCTTCCTTACGGGAATATGGAGGATCGCATATTTTGGAAATATGAACCAAATGGTTTCTACACGGTCAAGTCGGCCTACAGATTATTATCCACGGATGAGGACAACCAAACATCTTTGGGCTGTTACAGGGCAATATGGCGGATGAGACTCCCAAGTAAAGTAAAAAATTTTGGATGGAGATTTTTCAAGAATGCCCTCCCAACACTGCTAAATTTGTTTCACAGGGGCATTGGGGTGGACAATCGGTGTGTGCTGTGCATGAATGAACCCGAAGATACAAATCACCTGTTCCTTCGTTGTGCAAAGACTGAAGGGATTTGCTGGAAAGCAGCAAGGATGGCTATGCAGGAAATAACTGTTGGGGAGATGTTGGAAACATTGGTGCAGGTAAACAGGTCTGAGGACTTCTCTTTTTTCATCCTATGCTGCTGGCGAATTTGGTATATACGAAATAAGGTCAGAGAGGAGGGAGTTCAACCATCTTTTACAGACACATTGGCATGGTGCTCGGAGTTTACCAGCCAGTTTAGGAGTGCTAACTCGCTTGTTCATTCGGGCCTTCTGGACAGACCATTGGTACCTCGCTGGTCCAAACCGTCGACGGGTTTTGTCAAGATAAATATTGATGCTCGCAGTCATGGGGAATTGGAGTTTTTCGGATGTGCGGCTGTTATTAGAAACTCCCAGGGCGCATTTGTTGCAGCAAGGGGGTGGAAACAGGTGGGTGTCATGGAACCGCTATTCATGGAGGCTACGACTTTCTTGCTGGGGCTAAAATGGGCGATTCAGATCAATACCAGACGGGCACGGATTAAAACGAACTCACTCATATTACATAACTATCTGTCTAGCAGTGAACCCATCTCATCCCATGTGGGCTTTCTTATTGATGAAATCAGGAACATTCTCAATACCGTTGCTTCTTTTTCTGTCCATCATGTTCTTCGGCAGGGAAATACTGTTGCGCATTCTTTAGCCGAATTAGTTGTTGTTTCTCGGCTTAACCACCAATGTTGGTGGGGCAGTCCCCCACGGGCCATTCGTGGGAAAATTTGTACAGACAATTTTTTGGAAACGACAAGGTTGAATCACTCTAGTCCTAATCCCTTAAATCTTGTAGGGGAAGAGGGATAGAGTGGTTCTTTTCCATAAAAAAAAATCAGATGTATAACTGATACCTTGTTGCACTTACTACATAGCCAAAGTCTTACCACATTACATTACCCTCAATTATTCTATTAAGGGCCACTAGTCTCATAGACCAGTTTACAATGTCAATCAACTAACTCACAAGGCCAAATAAGTTACACCTCGATCAGGTACCAGGATGTGCCAATCGTTGCGACTGATGGTCCACACGAGACTAAAATCCACATCAATAGTCATGGCTCATGAATAAAGCAATACAAGCCAATGCTATGATGAACAATGCTAGCATATTAAATAACGAAACTGAAATCATAACTAATTATCAAATCAATAAATATCAAAAATATATATTAACATTCAAAATACACATGCATGTAACTACAAATTACAATGCAAAATAAAAAAAAAGAAGAAAAATGCTCTACTTACCTGATGTAAACTTTATTCGATCCCTGAATCATAATTTGCTCTAAAGCTCAAATTACAGCAATATGAAAATGACGATTTTCTCAAATCAATATTTTTTAAAAAATATATATTATTTTTATATTATTAATTATCTATTTATAATTAATTTATCCCAACACTAAATGCGTTCACAAGTGGGTCCTTTCTTGATTACTTTACATTTTGGTAGGTTATTTCTTATCTAATTAAAATTTCAAAAATATTCAAGTATTTTATAAAAAAAATTCACATTAATTAATTCAATATTTATATATTTTAACTAACCATATCATTTTTAAAATTTTTATAATTTAAAATTTTGTTTTGATTTTTTATCAATATCTCCATTATTGTTGAAATCAGACATACTAACTTCTCTTAATTTTTCTTTATGATCAGATCAAATGTCTTAAATCTAAAATTCTTAATATAAATCAATAATTACATAAACTGGCAAGTAAAATAATTTCTAAATTGACTAAATAAAAATAATTTTAGCACAAATTATTTATTATTTATATTTTATATATTTTATTTTTGAAAGATAGGAGTATATGATTAAGGGTTGTCTAAATGATGTAAATTTCTGACCATATTTACTTTATTTAAAATTTTATTTTTATATTTTCTAAGTATTATTCAGATGTTATTTACATCACATAAAATAAGCAGCTCAAAATTTCTTATACACAAACTTTGAAAAATCGTTTAAAACAGCTAATTTTGCAAGTGGTGTACACTGTTCGGATTGATTTTCTAGAATTTTTATTTCAAAATTTTACATAACATTCTAATACTAAATTAAAGTCATTGATTAATGAATATATTATGAGTTATTAGAAAATTTTGCATGCAAAAAATTCTTCATTTACTATTTATAATATATTTTTCTTTTAAGTTCTAGATTTACTGCATGGTTTGGCTATAACTTATAAACTGTCGTAATTGTCAATCTAACCATTAATCATGGTTCCAATCAAAGGTATAACACAGAGATCATAACATATACTTATTCAACTTGGGTCCAATGGTTTGGATTCGCAATGCACCTTTCGTATTAAAAATAAATAGTCTAGACCAACTAATTACAGTTTCTAATGGCATATCAATTAAAGTTGCATAATTAAAAATCTCAAAATTTAACCACCTATCAAGGTGTATGTGTATGATCTAACATCATATTTTTATGAAAAATTAAATTTTAGACATCTAACAATTTGAATTATCTAAAATATGCATGAAATCATAGATTCAATGGTTGGAATAATTTGTTTATTGTTTATGGAAATAAAATCTTTTTGGAGTAACTTTTGATCAAATTTCAAGCATAATTGTCCCGAATAACATCCCCTAATCATGGCCCATCCTAAAATACCAAAAGTCCCCAAATTGAAATTAATCTCAATCAAGGGGTGTTTGAATACAAGTGAAACTTGTTAAATCAAAATTTTTCAATCTAAAAATTTTCACTATCCACAACTGCTATTCTTTAATCATTTATTCATATATTTCTATACAACTATCCTAATTTTAAATAATTTTTACACAACTAACCATACAACTAATGTAACGCTTTGAATTTACAAGCTTTACCCTACAGATCTTTTAAGCAGTGGAGCTTGTGAATAAAAGCAAAGTTTTATCTTTATACCGATGAAAGCATTTCCATTATGTCTAAAAATTAGTCTGTTTTTTGTTTAACTTGGTTTCATTCATTCCTAATAACAATTCAACACCATACCGCCTATATTTGGAAGGATAAACATCATTCAATCATAATAGATACGTGTCGATCATATAGATTCCTTCCAAGTTCTTTCTACTAATATCTCAATTTATCCTAAGAATTCTAAGTTATCAATTTGATTACAAACATTCTTATACCACTCCAAATACATAGTATTCTGCAAGTAAATCTTGTATACACCCAAATCAAGTTAATTTAGAAGCAAACCAAGCATGAAATTCAATTAAATTAAAGAACATGCCTTCACTGCTCTATTGGCAGTGAAGAATCTCCATTCTGGTCTGCCATATGTGCATTCATCAATGATTTTTAAAAGCAATGAGTATAAAATACTTACTAAGCAAACTTTTTAAAATACGTAAAAACATTCAATTCCACTTGCTCATGATTGACAATAACATGAGAGTAAACTTTTCGTGATTCATCAAAACATTTATCTTTACTCGTGCATGATAATCAATTATACTCGTGCCTATATGATTGGGTCATGAATGCTAATGTGCAACTATCATATGACTTGTACTGCGGTCATATGATAGTTGCCCATGGTGTGGGTTTTGGATTGTTCTTTTGGATTCTGGCACTATGGAGGAAAAGGAGAAGAGCATTCTTTATTTTTATCGATAGATTATGTTTTTCATGTTTTTTGTATTTTATGTACCTATTTATATGTGCAGTAATGGTTGTAATATTTTTCATCTTTTTCTAGTTAATCTAATAATGTTCAAGCCTTGTATTATAATGAATTTGAAAGAGCGTAGGCGATAAATTCTCGCTGTGCGTTTTTAATGAAATCCATCGTATGAGTTGATGAGCATATAATTCTTTATGATGTTACTAAAGTTAAAGCAATCCCATATGCATTCATTTCTCTTGCCCTTACTGACGCCAACACCAGAGTTTTTTAAGACCACATGCAAATATAAGGATTCTGATCCTGTGCAGCCGGGTGCACTTTGCTTCAATGCACCTGGGAGCACCTAAAATGTCACTAATTTTTAAAAATAAAAAATAAATATCTAAAATACTCCTAAAATGATAAAAATTGATATATATATATATATATATATATATATGTATGTATATAATGCACTTACATTAACACTTGTATAAAAAAAAATTCAAAAAAAATAAAAAAATAGGTTAATGCACACAGGATCAGGATCCCAAGTATAATGTATGATTTATGAAGGGTAAGTAACAAAGTAAGGGCGATATGGAAATGGGAGAATTTAAGTTTTGATAATGGACAAGATAGAACTGTGAATTGATCGGACTGGATCTATTCGATTCCAAACATATTTGAAGAGAACCATTTTAATTCAAACAAATTTTCCATGTGGCTTATAACTAGTTATACACGCTGCAAAATTCCCTCGACTTATAGTGCAATCATCAATAATTACCTAATTTTTATTAAGTCTAATACAATACTTGTGAGATAAATTGACAATGTAAGATCACTACATTTTACAAAAAGAATTGAGATTCTTAATGTTTATATGGGGCGAGCACAGCACAGTGGGAGGTAACCACTACTCTAAGCTTGTCAATTTCTTTTCTTCCCTACAATTTGCATGCCATAAAAGGAAAAATGAAAAATAAATTACAGACAGCAGTATTAGAATTCTGGTCCAATTATATGTATGGCTTGTAACTAACAATATGAAAGCACAGTAACGAATTCTAAATACAAAAGTAGAAAGTAAAGATACAATTTCGGGGCAGCAAAAAAGCCATACATGTCATCAAACAAATCTGGGATCATTTCTGGAATAGAATGCAAATGGGCAACTTGACTGAAAGTGGTATTCTTTTCCTTGACATTTCATCCGAGAATGGATTGCTTGGTTTTCTGTCCCCATCATTGTAGCTACTATTTCAGACTGGTTGACGTATAAGAAAGGGAAACGGAGGTTCCATAAGTGTAATCAGAGTCTACATATGGACTTTTCTTTCACACGTCAACTACACAATCGAAAATTCACTATCGCGCACATGGGTAAAAGGGAATATTGCAGCCGTTTTTAACAAAATTACAAATGGAAGAAATAATACCATTATGCTTAACTTTTTATTAAACAAAGTACTTATCGAGCTCAAAGCAACAATTTCCCCTTCAAAAGGCCAATATGCAAATTCTGTTAGTGCAGGATGTTAAGATTTCTATATTGTATTCCTTTTTGAGTTCTTTTGTACACCCATCATTCATGTGGACATGGTAGACATAAAAATCCTTACAATGGATTCTATAAGGCCTTGTTAACTAAGTCCATGTCTTAGTGCAATGGTCGTCATAGGCTACCCAAGTACTCAATCGCTAATAACCAGAACTATTGCAAGAACCAAAATTAAACAATGGCCTTATTAAGTATATTCAAGGAGGTTAATATACACACACATCCAAAATTTTCAAAATTCATATACATCATCATCTGTCCCAAAAATAAATCAAAAGGTCTGAATGGTGAATTCTTTCATCCTATTTACTTGTCCCAGCAAGATACCATCGTTTTGATGATCTACTCCTGATGAAAAAGATAAAGTAAGCTAAGACAAACTCAGTAACTACAGTATACACTTAAAAATTGATAAGACTTGATATTCAAGAGATCTAGTAAATTAAAAATCACCATGTAAGTCTAAATCGATCTAAAATTCATTTGAAATAAATGCTAATGGAAAAGCACATGTTAATGCATCACACGTATGGGGCTCCATAGTCAAAGACAACAAGGTCTCAAGTTCAATAGGAAGTTTGATATCTTACCCCAAAGTCTAAACTTTTGAAATAAACTCAATAAATACAGTATATACTTATAAATTGATAAGACTTAATATTCAGAAGATATAGGAAATTATAAATCACCATGTAAGTTTATGTCGATCTAAAATTCATTTGAAATAAATGCAAATGGACAAGCACATGTTAATGCGTCACATAAATGGGGCTCCATAGTCCAAACCAACAACGCCTCAAATCCAATAGGAAGTTTAGTATCTTGCCCCAAAGTCCAACATTTTCGTATAATCAGAAGGCCAAAACTATATGACATAGTGGCCAACTCCGCCCATCATGAGTAGCCAACCTAATACAACACAAGTAGATAAAAAAACACCTTTATTCAAATCAGATGTATGACTGATACCTTGCCGCACTCACTACATAGCCAAAGTCTTACCACACCACATTACCCTCAATTATTCTATTAAGGGTCACCAGTCTCATGGACCAGTTTACAATGTCAATCAACTAACTCACAAGGCCACATAAGTTAGGTCTGAACCGATGTCACTTAGGTTATCACACCTCGATCACCTGCTGGGATGTGCCAATTGTCGTGACTGATGGTCCACACAAGACTAAAATCCACATCAATAGTCATGACTCATGAATAAAGCAATACAAGCCAATGCTATGATGAACAACACTAGCATATTAAATAACGAAACTGAAATCATAACTAATTATCAAATCAATAAATATCAAAAATATATATTATTATTCCAAATACACATGCATGTAACTACAGATTACAATGCAAAATCAAAAAAAGAAGAAAAGAGCTCTACTTACTTAATGTAAACTTTATTCGATCGGTGAATCATAATTTGCTCTAAAGCTCAAATTACGGCAATAGGAAAAAGATGATTTTCTCAAATCAATATATTTTTTTTCTAAATTTTATTTTTATATTATTAATTATCTATTAATACTTATTTTAACCCAACACTAAATGTGTTCACAAGTGGGTCCTTTCTTGATTACTTTACATTTTGGTAGGTTATTTCTTATCTAATTAAATTTTCAAAAATATTCAAGTATTTTATAATAAAGAATTTTAGATTAATTAATTCAATATTTATGTATTTTAATTAACCATATCATTTTTTTAATTTCTATAATCTAAAATTTTATTTTGATTTTTTATCAATCTGCCCATAATTATTGAAATCAGATCAAATGTTTTAAATCTAAAATTCTTAATATAAATCAATAATTACATTAACTGACAAGTAAAATAATTTCTAAATTGACAATAAAAATAATTTTAGCATAAAATATTTATTATTTATATTTTTATATATTTTATTTTTAAAAGATAGGAGTATATGATTGAGGGTTGTCTAAACATTTTTGACGATATTTACTTTATTTAAAAATTTATTTTTATATTTTGTAAGTAATATTCAGATGTTACTTACATCACATAAAATAAGCAGCTCAAAATTTCTTATACACAAACTATGAAAAATCGTTTAAAACAGCTAATTTTACAAGTGGTATACACTGTTTGGATTGATTTTCTAGGATTTTTATTTCAAAATTTTACATAATCTTTTAATACTAAATTAACGTCATTGATTAATGAATATATTATGAGTTATTAGAAAAATTTTCATGCTAAAAATTCTTCATTTACCATTTATAATATATTTTTCTTTTAAGTTCGAGATTTACTACATGGTTTGGCTATAACTTATAAACTGTTGTAATTGTTAATCTAACCATTAATCATGGTTCCAATCAAAGGTATAACACAGAGATCATAACATATACTTATTCAACTTTGGTCCAATGGTTTGGATTCTCAATGCACCTTTCGTATTAAAAATAAACAGTCTAGATCAACTAATTACAATTTCTAATGATATATCTATTAAAGTTGCATAATTAAAAATCTCAAAATTTAACCATCCATCAAGGTGTATACGTATAATCTAACATTATATTTTTATGGAAAATTAAATTTTGCACATATCTCACATTTTGAATTATCTAAAATATACATGAAATCATAGATTCAATGGTTGGAATCATTTGTTTATTGTTTATTGAAATAAAATCTTTTTGGAGTAACTTTTGATCAAATTTCAGGCATAATTGTCTCAAATAACATCCCCTGATCATGGCCCATCCTCAAATACCAAAAGCCCCCAAATTGAAATTAATCTCAATCAAGGGGTGTTTGGATACAAATAACTTGTTAAATCAAAATTTTTTGGTCTAAAAATTTTCACTATCCACAATTACCCTTCTTTAATCATTTATTTATATATTCCTATACAATGGTCCTAATTTTTAATGATTTTTACACAACTAACCATAGAACTAATCTAACGCTCTGAATTTACAAGCACGTTACAATGAGTCCTTACTCTACGGATCTTTTAAGCAATGTGAATAAAAGCAATGTTTTACCTTTGTACCGATGAAAGCATTTCCATTATGTCTAAAAACCAGTCTATTTTTTTGTTTCAACTTGGTTTCATTCATTCCTAATAACAATTCAGCAGCATACTACCTATATTTGGAAGGTTTGGGAAGAAGAATTTACTACTTTCAAGAAGTAGCTTTCTTTAGAGACCTGATAAACATCATTCAATCATAATAGATACGTGTGGATCATATACATTCCTTCCAAGTTCTTTCTGCTAATATCTCAATTTGTCCTATGAATTTTAAGTTGTCAAATTGATTATAAACATTCTTATACCACTCCAAATACATAGTATTCTGCAAGTAAACCTTGTACACACCCAAATGAAATTAATTTAGATGCAAACCAAGCATGAAATTCAATTGAACATGCCTTCACTGCTCTACTGGCAGTGAAGTATCTCTATTCTGGTCTGCCATATCTCTATTCTAGTATGCCATATCTCTATTCACTAATGATTTTTAAAAAGCAATGAGTATACAATACTTAGTAAGAAAAATTTTTAAAATACGTAAAAAGATTCAATTTTGTTTGCTCACGATTAACAATAACATGAGAGTAAACTTTTCATGATTCATCAAAATATTTATCTTTACTTGTGCACGACAATCAATTATACCCGTGCCTATATGGTTGGGTCATGAATGCTCACGTGCAACACTCATATGACTTGTACCTTATATGGTAGATGACACTTATCGAGTGATCATCTCCACACTGATATGAAAATAGCACCATGAATCTTTTTATTCTCAACGACTTGCCAACATTAAGGAAGGACAGTAGTCCTATTTAACAACCTTGATAAAAGCCTACAAGAATTCCTGTCATTTGTATGCATGCATGTCTTTCTATTTTCACAGGTCTTAATATGAGATGACTTCTTCATTCGTGTAATCACCATTTCAAAACGCCCATGATCCACTTAAAAAGATGAGAACATGATCACTAAATTTGGTTAAGTGCATTTAAAACAACACCTTTAAAAGTCATGTCAATGAAAGCATATAAGTAACATATGTCATAGAACTTGTTCTAAACATTTGATAAACCTTAGTTCATGCATTTAAAGTAATATATTTGAAAATCGTGTCACCGAAAATATTGAACTGAAATAACAGATAAGAACTAATTCAAATACATGTCAAACCTCAAGTCATGAAATTAAAACTTATTAAATACTGGATTACCTCATAAAGCTTTTGAAAAGAAAGACTTGTAGGAATTGCTTACCTTTTTGCTTTTACTCATCTTCTAACATTTCTTTTTCCTTTCCTATGATAGAGAATAGAATGCATTCTAAGCATATATTAAATAATCATGCATTTTTATCTATCTTCTCTATCATGTCTAGGCTACATGCCTTTCTTTTAGCAAGTTAGGATATGAAATTGAATCCTATTAGACTTGAGTACTTATTTACAAAGTTTAAATATATATATATTTTACAGCTACGTAAGCTCTTGATCTCATTTAAGGATCCCTAACTAAGAGATTCAACCTATTTATGTTTCTCAATTAGATTAACCATGACTTTTAAGTCATCATCTTGGGGTCATATATAGGAAACCAACTCCTATAGCATTTTAAACGTATTTCTTATACAAAATCCTCGAATAATTGGTCATCTAGTTCAAGCAACACTCCCCGTATTCCACATAAAAGCATTCAACACTTGGAAGACCGCATGTACAACACCAATACAATCCATCATGAACATATTCAAAATTGAAATCAAGATAGTCTCATGAGAGTATAAATTAGTCAAATTATTTGTCAAAGCAAACTATGCAACCATTCTAATTCTTTGAATATACTCAATTCAAAAATGAAATAAATAATTTAAAATCTTAACTAATCGACTAATTTCTTTACAGCTTACTTGCTATCTTTTGACTAATATCTTGTTTACAACTAAATCTTCATTATCATATCTATACTTCTTATCATTGCCCTACTCATGTTTCATTAGCCAAAACATGATCAAATCCTTTGTTCATAAGGGTTTTTTTTTTACATCAATATTTAGATGAACATTTCATTACGAAATAGTAACATGGGCTCCCTTCTATCATTCTGAATTATATAGACTTATCAAAAGTACTATATCATGAATTTATAACTAATAAATACTTGTGTATACAAGAATTTTCAGTTTAGGCTTCATTTTCATATCGAAGCTCACCACCAAGTTAATTAAGTACTAAATCTAACCTATTTGGCTTAGGAGTTTAACAACTTTTCTTCAAAATTATGAAAGTATGGATTTTATCCTTTATAGGACTATTTACATATTTTTACATATACATCTTGACCATAGGATTGCATTTCTTTTCATTTTCATAATATACTATGAAATCTTTTATGCCATCATTAAATCGACACAAAAATGGCTTTTAAAACTGCATCTAGCTATCAAGTCATATCTTTAGCATCCGTTTACTATTTTGATTTTCCTTTAATTCTTAAAATTGAAGAATTCTAACTAGATGCATATATAAATTATTAAAATTGAAGCTAATAACTACTATAATGAGTTAAACAGTTGACTCTACTCAAGTTATATGCTTTTGCAAATCAAATAGTTACAAAACCAATGCATTATCATTGTTAACTCAATGAAATAGACTCGTAATAACATTTAAAGCATTGATTCAACTTCAACGTGTTTCATCATCTTTAAATTTAATTTTAAAGTTCTCCAAATTGTGCTTTTAATTATATACAATTATTATTCACAAATTCCTTGCTTGAATAGTATCCATCTTCTTGGCTAGGCATTTAACAATATAAGGATTCAAAAATTCTATTCTATGCATTATTAAGAAGCTAACCCTATTATCATTATCCACTATCATGGTTAAAATTCCAGGTCTATACATGAATCAAATCTTAGTTTAATAAAATTTCCTTTTTGAAAGCATTGTAACACATAATCAAGAGTATAATTCAAATATACACATTTACATTCATCCGCATATAGTTTTCAACTAGATATACCTTATTTAATGTTTACTTTAATTGGGTGCCTCATTTATTTAAGATAAATTCATAGGTTGCATCTTATGCATGAGAACAACGTTTTCTTTTTCATTCATCATGAGGAACACTTGAAAACTCAAGCTTATCATCTGTAGACTTGAGTTTCTATAATTTATAGGTTGAATTTCCTAGTATAAATTTATACCATGACTATAACAGTGATATTATACTAACTTTGCATTTAAAATCAAAATCGTGATTACAAAATTCATAATTCCCCTCGTCATCCATGTCTCATAATTCAAGGCTTGAAATCATATAAATATTTACATATATTCTTAAAAACATAATAAGTCACATACATTTCAAAATTTTAATAATCCTAAATACTTATATTCATGTAGTTTTATAAAACTCATGCTTATACCCATCTATCGTCATTTTCCACCATTCGAGTATGAATTATATCTGTTCTGTCTTAAAATCATTATAAACATCATTAAAATACATAATTCTTATTTTAAATTCAACCTGCAACTTAGATTCACACCCATACATGACTTCGGGCGTGCATTCATGAATTTGGAGCTTAATAAATTAAAAATCTTCATCATTTAGACTTGAAATCGTCTTGAATGCTGCTTAAAAATTCATAAAACTCAAAAGGCATATGAAAATTGAAACACGAAACTTGGATTCAAGCCTATACAAAACTGCCAATTATGGGTTCATATATTAGGGCTTTCCGAATTCAAAAATCTTATTATTTAAGGTTAGATTGACTTGTATAGTGTTGAAAAAAATCATAAATTGCAAAAGCCCCTTAGGAACCAAAGCAAGCAGATACGGATCCAGCGAAATATCACAAAAATCCAACCCGTTTCCTACCAATCATGGTCATCCCCCTTGTATGACCATGAATGGGTTCCGTTGAATGATATAATCTGTGATTTTCTTAATTAAATTGCTTAGATATTGCACAAATTTTGCATGCATAGTCGAAAATGACAAAGGTTCTAAAATACTCACATCTTCTTGCCCATTCTTGGCCGTCGGCCATGAATCTTTGCGTAGAAGCTTAAACCTGTTTTAGATTTCCATTTTTAGAACTTAGATTCACTCCTATAACATGCTAATAATCAAAATAAGAAAGATCTCTTACATGCATGATGAAATCCTATGGAGATTGGGAAGAAAAATTTAGTTCTCACCTTGTAATGGTGATGGAAGCAGCGTCAAGCTCTTCTTCTTCACCGATGACGACCAGCAATGGCCAAGGCACTCTGGCAGCCCTCCACCCCCGCCCCCCGCACTGCACCCCACCCCACCCCCCCGCCGGCTCTCTGTGGAATGAGGAGAGAAAAAGCGGGGAAGCCCCTTTGGCTTGGGTGTTCCGCACGTGCATATGCATGTGTGGACACTTTTTTCAAAAAATACATAATATGCTAAATATTACATTTCCCATTTGGGCCTTCCGATTTTTAATATTACCAATTACTATTTTTTTAGTCATTTGTAAGACTTACATAATTTAATTTCATTAGGAGAGGGAAGATGCTACTCACTTATTTCTGGAATGCCGACACATTCGATCGGCTCTCTTGTGAGTAGCCAGTTTTTCTCATATCTCGGAGTCCATACAGGAAGCGTTTTGTGGATTATGCTCTTCTAATGGACGGGGCAAACTTGCTCTCTTTATTACCTTCTGCTGGCGAGTGTGGTTCATGCGTAACAAGCTAAGGGCGGAGGGGGTTCAGCCAACATACAGCAGTATCATCGAATGGTGCAACGACTATCTTGAGCAATGCAAAAGGGTATCATCTCTCATTTTGGACGGGCTAATGGATAGAGCCCTTGTGGTTAGATGGACAAAACCTCCCGGGGGATATTTCAAATTGAATGTAGATGCAAGGAAGCATGATGACACGCAAGCTATGGGGTGTACTGCCATTCTTCGGGATTCCAATGGAAGCTTTGTTGGAGCTAAAGGTTGGAGGCGTAGCGGCAATTTCGGACCCCTTTACAGGGAAGCAACTGCGCTTCTTTTGGGTATAAAATGGGCGGTTTTTTAAAGTTGGGGAAAGTGCAGTTCGAAACAGACTCTCTACTTCTGGTCCACTATGTCTTGCAGGATGTGCCTATCCGTTCGCCGGTTGGGGCAATCATGGCAGATATCAAAGCTTTACTCTCTTCCTCCCCATTTTTCTCTCTTCTTCATGTGTTAAGACATGGAAACGGTGTTGCCCATGCCTTAGCTGATTTTGTTTCTTTATCGGGTGTGGATTCTCACGTGTGGTGGAATAATCCACCCCAGATTCTTTTGGAAAAATTGTGTACAGATAATTTTTTGGCATTGATTTGCTTGGACTCTCCTATCCCATCCTCCCCTTTGAATGTAGAGGAGAGGGGATAGGGTGTCCTTTCATCAAAATAATAATAATAATAATAATAATTTAATTTCATTAAATTATTCAACACATTTATTAATTAAATCAATATCTTCTAATTAATTATTATACCTTGCTTCTTGCCATCTATTCACAAATTTTTAAAATTTTCATTAGTTATTACCCTTTCTTGCTTGTATTTTAGGCCATCATATATATATATATATAAGTTTCATTTAATAGCTCAAAGTATTTAAATAAACTTGCAATAACATGCTCATGCCGTGGGTAATTTTGGTATTTTGAAAAATGTAAATAAGTCAGAGTTATTAATATCCTTAGAAATATTCTTCAAAAGTTGCTTCTTGTTTTCCCATCATCTAACAGCACGTAAATATTGTATTTAATATGCTCAATGGTGAAGCCTACGGTAAAAAAAGCAGAGATGAATTAGTATTCAATTGAAGAAATAAAGAGGATGAAGAAATTTCGTAGTGAGGGATTTCTCACCCATTCATTCATTTAAATCTTTGATACCAACGTAATCATTGTCATTTTACGGGATGAAATCATGCACTTCAAATGCTACAAATAGCAAAGCCACATTTCAGAAGTTCTGATTTTTTTTGTATTTAAAATTGCTAAATGTAACTTAAGATAGAGAGAAATGTTCTTACCTCAAAATGGGCCCCACATGATTATAAAATTATAATCTTTTCCCCATTGTATTTAGAATTATGTATTTTACTATCATACAAATTTTCATTTCAATTGGATATGTGTATGTACCCTATCTAAAAATAGTACAAATTCAATATGATAAAATAGTTCGATGTAAATAAAAACTTTAAAATTATTTTTTCAACATGTAAACTATTTGTTATAAAATTTATATGAATAAATGATTGTACAAAGTATCGATACATTTAAGTATATGTAGAGCCCATTTTGGGCCAAATACACCGTTAATTATGATGCAGCTTCACTGTACAGGAAATGTTCTCTAAGATAAATATATTATATATATATGAGAGATATTCTTATGCAGTGAAGTTGCACCATAATTAATAGTATATTTGACCAAAAATAGGCCTCACATGTTCTTAAATATATTGATATTTTATACTATTATTTATCTATACATAAATTTTACAGCAATGGTTTACATGTTGAAAAACCACTTTAAAGTTGTTATTTATATCAAATTATTTTATTACGTTGAATTTTTACCAGTTTCAGATGAGGTTCATATGCATCCAATTGGGATAAAAATTGATATGGTAATACAATAGATAATTCTAAATACAATTGGTAGAGTAGATTTTTATTTATGATTATGTGGGGCCCATTTTGAGGCAACTACACCATAATTTTGGTGCAGTGAAGTTGCACCTGAATATTATTATATATCTAAAGACAAAGAAAGAGTGAGAAACTTTCCAGTACATTTTCCTGCACATAATTAATGAAGTATTTGGCCCAAAATGGACTCTACATGTACTTAAATGTATTAATAATATTTTATATAATCATTTATCTATATATAAATTTTTTAGCAAATGATTTGCATGTTTAAAAAACAACTTTAAAGTTGTTATTTAAATCAAACTATTTTATTACATTGAATTTTTACTATTTTAGCCGATTCCACTTAGGTGGGAAATAACTTATGATAATGATGATGATGATAAATTTTTACTATTTTCATATGGGGTCCATACACATATCCTATTTTGATGAAAAGTGGTATGGTAATAAAATACATGATTCTAAATACAATTAGAATATATTATAATTTTATGATCATATGGGGTCCATTTTAAGGTAATTGCATCATAATTTTAGTGCAGTAAAACAACACATGAATATTTCTCATATATATATATATGAGGAATGATCCTATTAGCCCGGGCTAAGCAAACACTATTAGCCCAGGCTAAGCAAACACTATTAGCCCGGGCTAAGCAAATGTTTACTTAGCCCACCTCCAAAAAATCATTTATAACAATTTTTTTTGTTTTTTCTTCATACACTTGTTTATCTAAGTGTATTTAACACATAAACCGAGTTTTACCATTTTTGGATATGTGTATATATATTTTTTAAAATTTTAAAATAAGGGTATTTTAAATGCATATATATACATGAATGTTTAAAAATCTAAAATATATACACACGTATCCAAAAATAGTAAAATTTGGTTTATATGTTAAATACACTTAGATAAACAAGTGTATGAAGAAAAAAGTAAAAAAAATTATTGTAAATGTATTTTTTGAGGTGGGTTAAGCAGAACATTTACTTAACTCAGGCTAACAGAATCATTTATATATATATGCATATATTTAGAGAGAGAGAGAGAGAGTTATGTTCAAGTCCAGTGCAACCGCACCGTAATTGTAGCGCGGTTACATCAGAATGCGTCTCGCGTGATCATAAAATTATAATCCACTCCACTCATTATATCTAGAATGATGTATTTTATTATCATATTATCCCAATTGGATGTATGTGTGGACTCCATCTGAAAATAGTACAAATTCAACATAATAAAATAGTTTGATGTAAATAACAACTTTAAAGTTATTTTTTCAACCTGTAAATCATTTGCTATAAAATTTATATATAGATAAATAATAAAGTTTCGTTGCATTATAATATGCGTGGGGCCCTTTTTGGGAAATTGTATCACTGTCGAGTGCAATTGCACTGCATCAGAGCAGGTCTCATATATATATATATATATATATGAAAAATTTTTAAGTGCAATGCCATTGCACTATGATTACGGTGTAGTTGCATTGAAATGGGCCCCACATGATCATAAAATTATAATTTACTCCACCCATTGTATTTAGAATAATGTATTCTATTGTCATATTAATTTTCTTCCCAATTGGATATGTGTATGGACCCCACATGAAAATTGTACAAATTCAATATAGTAAAATAATTTAATGTAAATAACAATTTTAAAGTGGTTTTCTCAACATTTAAAACATTTGCTATAAAATTTATATATAGATAAATGATTGTATAAAATTTCATTGCATTTTAATATGTGTGGGGCTAAAAAATGAGCA
The DNA here is from genome assembly GCA_030490835.1 of Annona cherimola. NCBI lineage: Eukaryota > Viridiplantae > Streptophyta > Magnoliopsida > Magnoliales > Annonaceae > Annona > Annona cherimola. The sequence goes on along the minus strand of JASFXW010000080.1, from coordinate 139,932 downwards.
AATGTACCGCTGTTCAGGTGATATATATATATATATATATAAGAATGACTCAAGTGAAACACAGTGGCATTGAAATGGGCCTCATATGATCAAAAAATTATGATCTACTCCACCCATGTATTTAGAATAATATATTTTATTACCATATTAATTTTCATTCTAAATAGACGTGTATGGACCTCATTTGAAAATAGTACAAATTCAACGTAATATAATAGTGTGATATAAATAACAACTTTAAAGTAGTTTTTTCAACATATAAACTATTTGCTATAAAATTTATACATGGATAACAAATGTATAAAGTTTCATTGCCATTGTGATGCACCGGAACAAGTCTATATATATAAGAAATATTCATGTGCAGCGCAATTACAGCATAACAGCGGTGTAGTTACACCAAAACGGGCCTCACATGATCATAAAATTATAATATACTCTACCAATTGTATTTAGAATTATGCATTTTATTATCATATATGTGAATATGTATGGACCCCATTTTAAAATGGTATAAAGTCAATATAATAAAATAATTTGATGTAAATAATAACTTTAAAGTGATTTTTTCAACATGTAAGTCATTTGTTATAAAACTTATATATGAATAAATGATTGTATAAAGTTTCATTGCATTCTAATATACGTGAGACACATTTTTGGTATAAAACTTACATATTCACATATAATTTTTTTAATTTCACTATATATGGGTTCCATCAATAAATGTGTAAAATAAACATAATAAAATGGTTTAATATTAAAATATCAACTTTAAAGTAGTTTTTTCAATATCTAAACCATCTAAAATATCAATAATATATAGATAAATGATCTTATAAAGTATTGTTGCATTCTAATATATGTGTGACCCATGCATATTTTTTAGCAAATGTACTTAATTTACATATGAATATACATATTTTTTAGCAAATGTGACCCATCACATACTTAATTTGGATGAAACTTTGTTTTTAGCTAAATAAATGGTGTTAAATATAATGAATGGATTGAATTTTCAATCAAAGATCATTATCTTCAAATTTGAGAGGGTTACATGGGACTATTTATATATAACCTGATTACACAAAAGCGAAAGCCTATATACCCATTCATGTGCAGATGGACTACAACATAAAATGGGCCCTACACATATTAGATTACAATAAATCTTTATATAATCATTTATCCATATAGGAATCATACTTTAGACAATTTAGATATTGAAAATACCACTTTAAACTTGATATTTACATTAAATTCTTTTATTATATTAATTTTGCACTATTTTAAGATGGGGACCATACACATGTTGGATCTGCACGAAAATTGATATGCTAGTAAAGTAAACAATTCTAAATATAATGAGTCAGGTAGATTTTTCATTCACGATCAAGTGGGGTCCATAGTACATGGACTGCATGGTGTAGTTGCATGCACTGGAACATTTTTCTATATTATATATATCGGTCCCACTTTTATGTAATTAGGTCACATAAAAGCAGACCAATATAACCCCTTCAAAATCTGTGATTTTGACTATTAATGGAAAATTTAGTCATTCATTGTATTTCGCATCATTTATTTATTTAGGAGATCAAGTTTCATCATAATTAAGTATGTTTATTAGCCACATTTGTTCAAAAATATATTTTTGTGTGTGTGTAAATGATGATAAATGCTTAGATCTATTTACACATGTATTAGAATGTAATAATACTTTATAGAATCATTTATTCATATAGAAATGATATTAGATGATTTATATGTTAAAAATATTACTTTAAAAGTGCATTTTTTATAATTTACACATGTATATATATATATTCTAACAAATATAGCCCATAAATATACTCGATTAGGATGAAACTTGATCCCCTAAATAAACAAATGATGTTAAATATAATAAATGGATTAAATTTTCTATTAAAGATAAAAATCTTAAATTTTGAATGTGTTATATGGGTTCGCTTTTATGTAACTTGGTTACATTGAATTGGAGCCTATATATATATATATATATAGGAGAACCTTTCTTATGCAGTGAAGCTGCACCATAATTAACGGTGCATTTAACCCAAAATGCATCTCACATGTCCTTAACTATATTGATACTTTATACAATCATTTATTCATATACAAATTTTATACCAAATGGTTTACATGTTGAAAAACACTTTAAAGTTGATATTTACATCAAACTATTTTATTATGTTTATTATGTACCATTTTCAGATGAGATTCATACACATATCCGATTAGGATGAAAATTGATGTGGTAATAGAATACATTATTCTAAATATAATTGGTGGAGTAGATTATAATTTTATCGTCATGCAGGGCTTGGACCTAAAAATTTCTCATATATATATGAAAATGTTCTAGTGTATGCAACTGCACTATGCAGTCCATGCACCGCAGGCTCGACTTCATCATGAATGAAAAATCTACCCCACCCATTGTATTTAAAATTATTTACTTTATTAACATATCAACTTTCATTCAAATCCAATATGTGTATGGTCTCCATCTCAAAATGGTGCAAAATCAATAGAATAAAATAGTTTAATGTAAATATCAAGTTTAAAGTGGTATTTTCAATATATAAACCGTTTAAAGTATGATTTTTATATGGATAAATGATTGTATAAAATTTCATTCCAATCTAATATGTATGAGATCTATTTTACAATGGACTGCATTGTAATACGATGTAATCCATCTACACATGAATGAGTCTCATATACATGAGCTTCGCTTCTATATAACCGGATTACATAGACGCAGACCCATGTAATCCCTTCAAAATCTAAGATTTTGATCTTTGATGGAAAATCTAATTCATTTATTATATTTATTATCATTTGTTTATCTCGGAGATCAAGTTTCATTCCAATCAAGTATGTTTATGAGTTACATTTGTTAGAAAATGTATATATTCATGTGTAATTCATAAAAATGCTAATATATTAATTTTAAAGTAATATTTTTGACATCTAAATTGTCCAAAATGTCATTTCTATGTGAATAAATGAATATATAAAGTATTATTGCATTCTAATACATGTGTAAATAGATTTAAGTATTTTTTATAATTTACATATGAATATATATATTTTTGAACAAATGTAGCCCATTAACATATTTGATCAGGATAAAACTTAATCTCTTAGATAAATAAATGATGTTAAATACAATGAATGGATTAAATTTTTCATTAAGGATCAAAATCTTAGATTTTAAAGGGATTACATAGGTCCGCTTTTATGTAACCCGGTTACATAAAATCGGCATTGTATATATATGTGCATAGAGGGAGAAAAAAAAAAACCTTTCCTGTGTAGTAAAGCTGTAACATAATTGACGTTACATTTGGCCCAAAATGGACCTCATATATATTGAAATGTATTGATACTTTATACAATCATTTATCCATATATAAATTTTATAGCAAATGATTTACATGTTGAAAAAACAACTTTAAAGTTGTTTTTTACATTAAAATATTTTATTACATTAAATTTGCACTATTTTCAGATGAAGTCCACACACATATCCAATTGGGACGAAAATTGGTATGATAATAGAATACACAGTTCTAAATACAATTGGTGTAGTAGATTATAATTTTATTATCATAATGGGCCCATTTGAGATTACCGTACCGTAATTGTGGTGCAATGAAGCTGAAAGAGAAAAAAATATTCAAGTGCAACTTTAGTGCATCACAATTACGGTGTAGTTATCTTAAAATGAACCTCATATGATCATAAAATTATAATCTACTCCACTCATTGTATTAGAATTATGTATTCTACTACCATACTAATTTTCATCCCAATTGGATATGTGTGTGCACTCCATCTAAAAATGGTACAACTTCTACGTAATAAAATATTTAATGTAAATAACAACTTTAAAGTTATTTTTAAACATGTAAATCATTTGCTGTAAAATTTAAATATGGATAAATGATTGTATAAAGTATCAATACATTTAAATATATATGAGGTCTATTTTGGGATAAATGCACTGTTAATTATGGTACAACTTCACTATACAGGAAAGATGTTCACATATATATATATATATATATATATATATAAGAGATGTTCTTGTGCAATAGTGACACATTTGTCCAAAAATGGGTCTCACACATATTAGAATGTAATGAAACTTTATACAATCATTTGTCCATGTATAAATTTTATAGCAAATAGTTTATATGTTGAAAAAACCACTTTAATGTTGTTATTTACATTACATTATTTTTATTACATTGAATTTGTACCATTTTCAGATGAGGTCCATACACATCCATTTGAGATGAAAATTGGTATGGTAACAGAATACACTATTTTAAATACAATAGGTGGACTAGATTATAATTTTATGATCATGTAAGACCCATTTTGACACAACTGCACTGTAATTGCACCTGACTATTTCTCTATATATATTCATTCGTGTTGGTACCAGGCACCCATAGTACAGAATTCATCCATCCTAAATTAAGATTGGTTTTGCGGATACAGACAAAAGATGGCCGATGATCATTTAAGATAAGTCCCAAAATACATTTTATACTTTTAAAAAATTTATAAAATTACTAAGTTAGGTATATTTAATCTTTATAAATAATTTTCAAATTTTTAGATATATGTATATATTTATTTTGGATTTAATCAAAAGAGTATTTTTTAAATTGTTAAAATGACAAAATTAGTCCTTATGTAAAAAACTAAAATAAATATACACATATTTTCAAAAATAGTAAAAATTATTTTATAAATTAAATACACCCAATTAACTATTTAAAATTTTATTAAGTTAAAATGTATATTTTAGGACTAGTTTGAAATGATGAAACCTCACTAAAAATTCGTTAAATAACTTAAACTTTATTTTTTGAAATTAAAAAGAGATATTTGTACATCTAAAAATTATAAAAAGAATAATATACAACTATACCCAGATAGTTCGATTATGATCGTAGATGTAACTAGTAAGTTCTAGAAATTACAAAGATTTACACAGAGTTTGCATATATTTATAAATATATTCACATTGTCTCTCCAACTATCATTAAAATATATTAAATTTACAAATTATTTTAAAATAAATGAATTAATTAAATATTAATTGCATTGAATCTTATAAGTAGATATTCTTTAACGAAAGTAAAACGCATCAAAGTACTCAAATTTGGATACTTATTAAATCCATGGAGAGTTAATTGGATTCAAATGTCTTTACGAGGTATAAAGTATATCTTAAAAGTGGAATATGATTATATACATCATGATTTATTTTAGATTACAATACAACATTCATTTATTTTTACCGGTGGTTATATTTTTTGAATTTTTCTTCATAAACATGTTTACCTAAATGTATTTAATCTATATACATAGTTTGGCCATTTTACAATACTTTTACATATTTATTTTTGATTTTTTAAAAATGATCAATTTCAAGGGTATTTAAGTCATTTTATACTCCTTAAAAAGCTTTTTTTCATGGAAAATCACTTAAAAAGCTTGATTTTTAAAAAATAAAAAATTGTAAAAATATTGTAAAATGGTAAAACTTTGTATATAGATTAAATACGCTTAGCCAAAAATGTGTATGAAGAAAAAATAAAAAATATAACTAATTATAAAAAATAAATGAATGTTGTATTTTAGCCTAAAATACATCACTATGTGTATAATCATACTCGTTAAAAGTACTGTTATATAAAATCTATAACTTATTTAAGAACTTAGCCATTGATTTGATATTAGTGTATTTTCTGTATATGTTCAAAATTACCATAAACATTCTGAATTTCTTTTTAGTTTAGAATTTTGAATACCATTTATTTGGCTTTATTTGGTTAATAAACTCGGAACATATTGATGATTAAAATTTCGGAAGTTTTATATTGGTAGCGAGGTCTCTTAAAGTTTAGGATAAAAACTTTTGAGCAAGATTGAAAAAAAAAATACTTTGCATGAGTTGCAAATATAACAATAAATTTTTTTAGGAAATTTGCAAATATACCTATGATGCCTAACTGATATTGCATCTGTGTCTGTTATCAAAAAATAAAATATTGTATCTATGTCATTCAAGTAACAAGAATTTTAAATATGCGTGGAGGGTTTGCATAGAATCGCGAACTTGTGCCGTTTGAATTTCCTATAAAATTAAAAAAATGATCCTTTTCGAGAATTGTGAAAAATGCAATGCAAGCATAGGAAGATTCGCACGTGCACATAAAGCTTGGTGTGATGCAAGAGTAACATAACTAATACATCTTCTCTCCAAAAATACGGGAGCCCAATCCTATGCCCCCGGGTGCATTCAGCCTCAGTGCATTTTTTTTATTTTTTTTTGAAAATTTTTTCATGAAGCTGTTAATATAGGTTTATTTAGCATATGTATCATTTTTACTATTTTTGGATATTTTTAGATTTTACTATTTTTGGATATTTTTTTGATACATATGCTAAATAAACCTATATTAACAGCTTCATGAAAAAAATTTCAAAAAAAAATAAAAAAAAATAGGTGCAGTGCACCCGGGTGCACTGAGGCTGAATGCACCCGGGTGCATAGGATTGGACTCGCACTGAGGCTAAATGCACCCGGGTGCATAGGATTGGGCTCCAAAAATACGGGGCCTCCATGGCTTGCAGTTTGATGCACTGTGCACTAACATCTACGAATCCCTTCGCGACTCCGCACCATAATCTACTAGAAATTTGATATTTTACGCCCGACTGTAAACGGCGCCAGTTTTCAACCACATTTTATAGCTGTGCGACTAGAAATTTTCCTCGAGTTGGGTGTAAGTGCAAACGTTTGCACTTTTGCATAAAATGCAAATGAGGGTAAAAAGGTAATTTCATAACATGAGAGTAGAATTGTAGGTAAAGTGTGAGTATGGGTAGGTGAAATAAATTACAGTACTTTGAGGTGCATGTATTTTTATGGTTATTCATATGATTTTAATAAATTATTATAAATGATTAGTGATCCATAACGTTAAATTGAATTATATTCATTCCAAATTATAATCTGTAATGTAGGACTAAAATTATAAAATTAAGAATAGTTTTATTTAAAGAAATAAATTTGAACGACCGATATAATTTAGCTTGTTTGACCGTTGTTACAGATTTTACAGATTTTACGGATGTTACAGTTTTTTTGAAATTCATGGAAATGATGTGTTCCACTGGTAATCTTATATTCATTTTTCCAATGAAATAAATTTTACAGGTTATTCGAGTATCACGGATACATCGCATATGCAATTGATAAATTTTATACATTTTACGAGTTTTATAGATTATATGATTTTGATACATATTCATTTGATAAGATAAACCAGTTATACAGTTTTAACAGCTAAAATAAGATTGATGACATTTCATGTTCACCAATTAGATAGACAATACAGATTTTACAAGAATTATGCAAAACCGTAAATTAATATATACATGATTTATGAATTTTATAGAGTAATCAATTTGTAATGTACTGATATGATGGATTTGATGAATTTTATAGATTGTTCATAAAATTTATATGAAATATATTATCCGTAAATGTAATACGAAAGATACTAATAATATTAAATAATAAAATATAGATTCTTATTAAATTTTAAATAAATCCAATAATTGAATCCTTTATCTAATTAATATATTTAATAAATCAATAATAATTATTTACACTTTTATTTACTGGAAAGGTAGAAATTTGTATATGTTATAAATTTTTATAATAGGCACGTATATTAATTATAGTTAGCATAAAACCCGTCCCCATGCTCATTATGCACCTATTTTTTTAACACCATATTGTGACTAAAAATGAACAAATACTATAATACTTGTGTGATTATTTATAAGTATCATTGATTTTTATTATTTCTCATAGGAGGAATTTAATTTGTAATAGGTGGTCTTAAAAACTAAATTAATGATCGTTGTTACCTTTTTTATGTCTCCTATGATTTACAATAATTTGTCATCTCGTACTATTAAACTTAGAATGAAATGACATCTCGTACTGAATACATATAATAAAATGGCATCTCGTACCGAATACATGCCACTTGCTTCCAGTTTCCAAGTTATGCAATCACCCACCTGGCTTCCAAAGATTGGGACATTCTTGATTTGCTCCAAAATTCTTATCTCCAACAACGCTCGCAACTTTCGATGTATTCCACTGCCCTGTATTGCCATCAATAAATTCCGCAACTAGGCATTCATCCAGGATAATTTCGGGTGAGGGACCAGCCTTATGAATAGCTAATTTATTTGACGGAAACTCCACATTTATGAATGTAATGTAGACAAATTTCACAAAGTAGAATTTCGCTGTTACAGATGAACATACAAGAGTACAACTTGCAAGGCGTGACTAGGTTGCTTTTAAATTATAACAATATCCAACAATGATCACACGCGAGTTCAAGCGTTCAACAATTGAGATGAGGATGGCACATGGAAAGAAAGAATGATCACCAATTTCAATTCAACTTGTCATTATCCAAAAGTAATAAGTACACCAAATCAGGGCAATTGGGCAACACTTGAATGTCTGTAATTCATTATGTAAATTCTTGTCATACCTTGCCATAATATCGCTTCTGCCGTCCGCTTCTGTCTCTCCCCACCTCAGCTTTGATAAGGAATTTCCTTTGACGCATGAAGATGATGATGGTTAAGTGACCCATACAGCTAACTTGGGACCAAATCATGTTTCTTATAATAATTTTATCATAAACATCATCGAAATTTACTTTTTCCTAGAGACAAACATCCTTTAGCTTGTCAAGAATTAAGATTTTTCAAATGCACCTGGGTGCACTTAGTTTTCGGTGCGGTGCACCCGGATGCAAATATTTTTTTTATTTTTTCCAAAATTGTTTTATACAACTATTAGTCTAAGTGTATTTAACATTTGTATTAATTTTTATCAATTTTGAAAATGTTTAGATTTTTATATTTTTAAAAATTAGTGGCATATTAGTAATTTTAAATTACTAAAAATGTCATTGATTTTTAAAATCTAAAAATTTTCAAAATTGGTAAAAATTAATACAAATGTTAAATACCATTAGATTAATAATTGTGTAAATTTTTTAAAAAAAATAAAAAAATGGATATTTACACTTGGGTGTTTCGAAAATTAAGTGCAATCTGGTGCACCTGACGGGTGCCATTCAAGAATGGGTTACAATCTTGTTAAGGTTAACATAAAAACTTATGCTAGCTGGCAAATGAAAACGGGCTGATTTTTAAAATTTTTGATATTTAAAAAAATTAAAATATATAAAATATGAAAACTACATATATACAAACCTCATGCCTGGGCACACGTATAAATTATAAAAAATAAAAAAGGGTCATGCAACTGTGCACGAGTGTGCTGGATCAAGTTCCTATTTTCAAACAGTATGAATAACGTGGTTTTAAAATTAAGATGGTTTCTACTTTCTAAGGAAAGGAGACAATAATAAATGTGATTTTTGGATAAAAAATCATGATCCTATGGCTGGATGTTACATTTATAGGCTTAGAAAGCTCACATAATATGGAAGACAATCCCATATTGTCCATAAGGTCGAGCTTACCACAAGCTTAAATCAGGTTACATGCCTCGACCTTAGGTAAATTGTAAAGTTACCTCGATATGTATCATTGTTTAAAATGAAGAGGTGTACATACTACATAGACATCCTAGTTATTCTTATAAGTTCAATATAATATGAGAAATAATCTTATAAGCATTTCCCATAAGGTCGAACTTACCACAAGCTTAAATAAAGTTACATGTGTTGACCTTAGGAAGATTGGAAAGTTATCTAGATAAGTAGGGTTGTTTAAAATGGGGAGCTGCACATATACACATCGGTTATTATTAAAAGTTCAATAAGGGGATATATTTAAATTTATTTATCTAGTTAATTTTATTTATTTATTTATTTTCAGTCAATTATAAATTTGTTTATTTATTTATTTTCATTCATTTATATAAGAATTTATTTATTTTAAATCTTTTAATTTAACTAATTTAAATTTATTTATTCATTTCAATTATTTATTTTAAAATTTATTTATTTATTTAAATTTATCTAAATAAATATTGGTTACCAAACTTACAAGAATGAGATTTTCACTTGCGTTTATATCTATACTATCCTATTTATAAAGGACACTTACAAAGATAGGTAATTTTACGATCCACTTATGTCAACCACATTAAAACTTATGATAAGGTTGACATTCCTGGATTATAATGACCAAACTTACAAGAATAATTTGTCACTTGCATTTAGACTTTATATCTATACCATCCCATTTATACGAGAATACTTATTAGGATAGGTAGTTTTACAGTCTACCTAGTTGAGGTAGATACATATCAACCTTATTGAAATTTATGATTAGGTCGGCCTTACTAGATTATGGCCCTAGATATATATATATATATATATATATATATATATATATATTCATGTTTATGTGACTCCATATGTATTTAGTTTATAGGTTCTGCTGCTATGTAACCAGGTTATGGATTCTATATAATCTTTTTTTATTTTTTAATAAATGTACTATTGACAAAAAATCCTTCCTATCTATTTTATTTAACTTTATTTATTTAGTTAAAAAATCAAGTTTTATTAAAATTAAAGATGTGCACAGGCCACTTTTGCTTGAAAACATATAATTATATGTAAATTATGAAAACATTTATATCCATTTCCCTATGGCTTAGAATGTATAGAATCATTTGTCCATATAAGAATTTTATTTTATGTTGTTTAGATTTTGAAAATATAACTTTTAAATTCATATTCAGTATTAAATCATTTTATTCTAGCGATTTTACATATTTTTGGGTGAGACTTATATGCAATGAAATTAGAAAAAAAACCATTTTCATGATAATCTAAATGATGATAAATACCATTGATGGAGTGGATTTCCCAATAGCAATTAAGGGTGTAAAAATAGATGAGATTACATAGAAACATAGCCCTTAGTTTACATATTAAAAGTTATTATTTTTAATTATAACAATATATTATTATTAGTTTTTATATTAATTTTTTATAAGATTTAAAAAAATAAATAATCTTCATCCCATTTAAAGTTCATACAGCTGAATGCTGCCTGCTTAAGTAACAGACAGCAATGCAGGATCGTACTCTTTAGATATTATCTAATCGTCCAATTGGCCCAAAATGAACATGGGTTATAGACTCCATACAACCGGTAACAGCGTCTATCTCTATCCCTTAAACAATCCTTGGAAGGAATAATTTGCCCACAATCCTATAAAAATACAGTCGAAAAGTAATCCATCAAGTACAGTACATCCACACAAAATAAGAGTTTTGAATAGGCTGATTCAAGTGATCTAATGTTGCCATCGTACTGAGAATGAGCCTAATAGTTCCACAAATTGCCGCGAACATGATATTTTCTAACATTTTGAAGAAGATGCTAGCTATATATGTATGTATCATGGACAGAATCATTGTCTGGGTTCCCTGCATGAAATATATAAATTGAAAAAAACGGTCACAAAATCTCCCAAATGAAAAGAAAAAGAAAGAATGATAATATAGGGGGTCGGCGAGATAATCAAATAATCTCTCAATGTAAAAGTATAAAAAGTAACCAAACAGAAACTAATAAAGCACATACAAAGAAATGTTTATTCACATAGAAGTCATGAAGAGGAGAAAAAGATACAAAAATGCAAACAAAGATATAATTAAATAATTATAAAAACGTTTGAGATTGCTAAGGAAATAGTTCGTGATATAAAACTGATACAGCAGTTTCTACGTCGTTGACCCGTATAAGTAGGAAATGGCTTATAACGACAATGAATATGTAAAGAAATGTATTTTTCCATTGTGAAAAGAATTGGATGGGAAAGCATCATTTATGTTTGTCATGTATGGAATAAAGTTGAGGAGACACTCAAATCTCATACCCTCTCATCAGGCAAAACCAATAAAGTTGAGAAAAATGAAGTTATAGAAAAGAGATTATTAGTTGCAATAACCTCAACATAATGTAAGGTATTTTATTCTTTTAGCACACCCAATTTCATTGGCATCCGTAGCCTAAATGATTTTGTCCCTTTTGTTTGGTCAATGTCTGACTGAAAAAGTCTCTCACAAAATACAATTCAGTCGTTGGCTTACTACTGCCCTGCCAATGTTTGATTCTAGATATGACATTATATCATCTAATTCACCATCTCCTCTCTTCGTGTATGATAGTAAAGGAGAAATATTCGCATAAGCTCATAGCATTGAAACTAACAAAGTAGACAGTAAGAAATACAGCCACAAATTCTACCCTCTTCCTAAACGATACGCAGTTTCACATACAAAAATCTCGAAAGCTATAAAAGTTAACGAAATAAAAATTTTGCAATATGAAATTAATGAAAAAACAAAAAAAGAACTGCATAAAGAAATCTTCTTACCGCGCTCCAATGACAGAGGACAAGACAATACATCACAAACTAACTCATCATCTCCACTCCCTGTATGAAATAGAGTCAATTAGACAATTATTAAATCTCACAATTACATAAAACTAATAATGTAAGACAGAAATATATCTATTTTACTAGGAAAGATAGACAAATGAAGTTGTATTGAAGTATAATATGTTATGTCCTTTCCTCTCCCTGCATGATATGGAATTGGAAATATTGAGAAATAGTCACAAACTCTCGCAATCAGAAATTGAAGAAATAAACACTAATAACAAGAAAGAATATTACTGATATACTAATCCCCTCATTTAAATATATTGGTAGGTTGTTATAATCCCAAACTAATTTCAAGTATTTTATACTTTAATATCATTGGCATGTGCAGGCTAAATGATTTTATCCCTTTTAGTTGGTAAATGTATTGCAGAAAAGTGTCTCGCTTAATAAAATTTTGGTAAGATGTGTGTTTTAGTCATTGTCCTACTACTCGACTTCTCATGTTTCATCCTAGAAAATACACTATATATGATCTAATTCATCATCTCCTATCCATGTATGATTAGAAGGAGAAACATTCATATAAGCTCATAAGACGAAACCAATAAATAGATAATAACAATACTATATTGTAAGGAATATACTTTATCAGGTAAGAGAGAGAGAGATAATGTTATCGTGCACCAACGACTGTTACATTCTCCCCTCTACCCAAAATAATGCATAGTCTTATAAATAGAAATCTCAAAGTATATGAAGTAAATAAAATAAAGTATCGCGATATGAAATTAATGAACAAAAATGAAAAAGAAATGCAATGACAAAGGACGAACATTATATCATAGAGTAACTTATCTTCTCTCAATGTTAAGAAAAAGAATCAAGGAGACAATCATTAAATCTTATAATGACATGAAACTAACAATCAAAGACAACAATATACCTATTTTTCCTGGCAAGATAGAGAAAGGATCTTGTATTGAAGTATGAGCTATCATATCCTCCCCTCCTCCTAAATGATACAAAATTGGAATATATCAGAAAGAAAATTACAAAATGTCACAACCTGAAATTTGCAATTGATGAAATAAAAACTAATAACAAGAAAGGATATCAACGATTAACTCATCATTTCATTTTATTGTACTGAACAGAACCAATGAGATGGATAGAGAATTTTATGATGTGAAACAAATGAAATATGGATTAACATTTATTTTATAGGGGTGAAAGCCAAACAACAAAAAAGTACATCATAATCTAATGTCTCGCCCCTCTTTAAGATAAAGAATGAAAAGATAGTCACATAATTCGACAATAGGAAATTAACAAGACAGAAGCCAAAAAAAACCAGAAACTAAAGAACTACATTTTACCGAGAAATAAACACAGATTTGGTAGTGTAATATTGACTGCCTCATCCTTGTCTCATTACATGATCCAATTAAACAAAGGCAAATAATAATCGAGAAAAAAGAACTATTGCACCATTCATGGTTTGTGAAACATGAACAAGCCCAGATTCTTCTCTTATTATGTGATATAGAATTGATGAACCCATCATATTCTAACGGAATCTTACATCATGAAAAACAACAAAAGGGAACCTATCGAGAACATTACCGGGAAAGAGAGGCAAAAGTGGAGGCTCTAAAGAATACATGGTCTCGTCCTCTCGCCCTGTATTTATGCAACAAAATCAATAAGATTGTCACAGTCTTTCATCCTTCAAACCAATGAAGCCAAAAACTAAAAAAAAAAAATTTAGAAAAAAGAAAGAAAATTTACCAAGCAAATGAACAAAAGGAACAAGATTGTCACAGTCTTTCAAACTTCAAACTAATAAAGCAAAAAACTAATAAAAAAAATTTCGAAAAAAAGAAAGAAAATTTATCGAGCAGAGGAACGAAAGGAAGAGATTGTGTAGGTTGCATAGAAACCTCTCCATTTTCTATAAAATTCAACAATTTGAAACCAATCAAATAAAAACTAATTAACAGAAGCAGAAGGAAATCTTTTTTCACTAGGAAAAACTAATAATGCACTCCTTCATATCATTGTTCCCTTGCATTACATGACAACCGTTGGTATGATAGTAAAGGAGAAATATTCACATTAGCTCATAGCATTGAAACTAACAAAGTAGACAATAAGAAATTTTGAAAATTTTGAACGACCAACCTACTCGAAAGTTGAAGATAAAGTTACACTATTATTGTAGATACACATGTTTCTTGCCATCCAATGCCCATTTTGAGGAATAATATGATTTAATATCAAGTAACCATTAAACAAGTTAAATATACTCAATGACAGTTGTGTGAAATGTTAAATTGAAAAAAATTCAATGGTTTGCAAAATTCACCTTTCATAGCATTGAAAGTGCACTTTCAAGTTGAATTTTTTGTTGTTTTGAGTCTTGAATCATAGCTAAATGAAGTCTACATAATGTAGAAATTGGCACAAAGTAAGATATATATATATACTTTAAGATGAAGAAGATAGTTTGTCAAAATAGAAATAGTATACCATTGAAAAATGCATCTAAACAGGACTGCCTAATAAAAGACAACAGAAAATTCAGCAGAGCGTTTGAACTATTTAATGAACTCAAAAAATTATAAAACTTTGCATAATCAAAGTACCATATATAGTTAAGAACTGCTAAAAATTTCAAAGCAATCTAAATTGGAAAAAAAATTTCAAACGAGCATGTCAAGATAGGTCTCAAAACTAGGTCAAATCTATGTACAAACTAAACTTTAAACTTCTGAACCATTTTTATACATTGTTTTCAGAGTATATGAATTAGAATATCTAGAAAAGTATATAGGATGATTTCCCAAAGTTTTAAGTGATTTGGAACTTGTTTATGAAAATTTGATGTTCAACTAACAATTATATTTATAGAAGGTAAATGGAATTTTCGATAAAATCACTATGGAATGATACAAAAATGAGGAGAACAAATGGAATTATGCATATAGAGATGTTTAAGATGACTTTTTAGAAGTTCTAATTGATGCATTACAATTTGGATAGAAACTCAATAGTTGGAGTTATAGGACTGAAGGGACTATAAGTTATTTTAACTTCAACTTGCAATATGAAAATAGTAAAGTACATAACATGAAAATAACAACTGTAGTTCCTATCATCAGTATAAGACAGCTGATCACCCCTTGTTGTGCACATTATCTTCTCAACTCTTACAATCGCTTATTACATCCTACATCATCAATAAGTAGAACATCTTTCTTGTAGCAATGGGCCATTGCTCGTTTAGTAATTTCGAATAGCATTGCAAATATTCTCCTACACCATAAGCATGAATAATATTCAAAAAGAAAAGAAAAGAAAAATCCTATAACAGCAGTTAACTCATAACAGATAAAGGTATGAGTATTTTGTATTAAAAATTCCTCGGTACAACTTTCCATATAGAGGTCCTCCAAGAGGAAACAAATAACTTATGCTTATAAAATTAAACAGATAAACACGTGATTTAAATGTTTATTCAGAGCATTTATAAGTTTAAAATGAAAGATCCAATGACATGCTTTCAATTAAAATTTGCAACCATCTTTCATCCCCAAATAAGAAATTATCACAGTTAAGTAAAAAAGCTTCACAAATTGTTAGCATGACGCCTACAAAAACATCAAACATCGTCAATCTCTTCAAAGTTCTTTTCATCTCAACTTATAGGTGACACTCCATTGGCATCTTGATAGTCCAGTTATTGAAGGCGGTTACAATGGTAATTAGATGACAGTCATATTTGTGGTTAAGAACATCAAATAAGAATAAAATATTTCTAGAAAAATTTTAAAAATATAAACAGATTAATCAAACTGGTTAAAATCCAATGATACTCTCCCTTGCTTAGCAGTGTCAAATAAACTAAACAAATTCGAGCAAAAATGAGTGTATGACTTAGTTCAATTCATCTTCAACTTGTACTTGTTTTAATCTTTATCATCCAGAATTCTAACAAAGAAGAAGGTTGTTAAGTGGCAAGAGAAAAAAAGGCTTTCTTCATTTCCAAACTATTAGAATTGCCTTTAATATTGTTTAAAAGAACCAGTTGACATTTCTCTAGTAGACGGAGCTTTGTACTACTACTAATTACATTTAGAAATTCCTTGAGGCATTTACAAAATTGCATCTTCTTGTACCAGACCCCTAGTTGTGGCAGGTATGGCTCTGTCAAGGTAAATCTCTAATAGAAAAAGGAATATAAACAGACAACTTAATTTCATCTGATTATTTCTAGCAGATGAAAGAATATTGACTATCAAGAAGAAACATTGTTTTGTTCAAGAAAAGAAATTACTGGACCATTCTAGGAATATGGGGAGGATTGGTTATCACATGAAGCACCTATTAACTAGAACTGACATGTCAAGAAGGAAATTTATATCCCCTACCATTTCATGATGTCATAATTTGATTACAGATTCAAGATAAGTTGCTTAATTGTGCAAAAGAGAAGGGTTTAGGCACCCTTTGCACCCCAAAATGGATTCCCGAAAGTGTTGGTTGCATTTCCTTTCATTTAGGTAGATTTTGATTGCACTTTGGTTGGTTTAAACAATTTCTAATGTGGTTGTGATCTGTAGAGAAAATTGCATTTTCATTTCAACATATTGTACAAGTTCCATCTTCATATATGAACACATGTCATCACAAGGAAAAACTCTGTTTCAACAATTAGCATACAAGTTTCATGTCCGTTTATACATGTGAGAATACATAATTTTATAAGGAAAATCCAATTTCAACAACACCTGTACAAAATTCAGCAATGCACCATACAATCTCCTTTTAACAGAATTTCTTTTATACACATAAGTGAAATCACATATACCATACCTGCCATTACATTCTCCAAAGTAGAAATTTCAACATTTCAATGATTGAGTCATATAAAATAACTACAAGTTTCAGAACCTTCAATTTGAAAATTCCAAACTATCACCATCATGCACAATCCACCATATTTTTGCTGCAATGGACTCATAGATTCACACATCCTCTTCTCCAAGTGAATCAAACCAATATAGACTCATAGACACAAACAAAAACAATTACAGGTATTCTTTTCAAGAGGCAAAGAAAGGAGCTACAATTCACAATAATCGAATCGATAATTTTGATACACAATAGCACAACACATTTATGTTGTCAACAGTTCTAAACAAAAATTCAGACAAAACCATAATAAGTTTGGTTCCAAATTAGCCCTGTAGAAATTAGCCCTGTAGAAGTGCATGGAGGCAACCAGATAAGAGATCTCAAACAAATAAAGAAAATTCTGCTTGTTTTTTTCAAGATCAATGTAGACAATCTTATTGCACACAGATTTGTTAAAAGCAGAAATTATATTATGCAAAGCCACATGATTCTCCCACAATTGTAAAACAGAGTAGTTCATACCTAGGTTGGTGATATGTAGGAAGTTTTTCTCATTTCATGCTTGAAGACATATGAGCAAAACAGAAAGCAAGTTATTCACATTCATGCAAAAACATGGGAATCATACAAACTAAGAAAATGCTTGAAGTTGAATAGAACAGCCATGATGCCAAACAGAAATCATTTGAGAAAACAAAACGGGCTGCACAGGAACTGATTTAATCAAAACAAAAACAGATTCTGTAATCATTCTAAATTGAAAATAGGAAAACTGAAATCTCAAGCCAAAGACAAAGCTGAAAATTCATGGAAAAAGCACTTATGAGAGAACCAAACAGACGAAGCAGTATTTTTAGAATATAATCAAGGCTGCAAGGAATCGAGATTACGCTCTCTCTCAAACCAAAACATTCTCGTTGTTTAATAGATTCTTCCAGGATCAACAGAGCCATTGGGAGTGGAAGTCTTGAAGTCCCGTGGAATCTTTGTTCAAGCATATTGGTATTAGATAGGTGTACTTGCAGTGGTTGGCTATACACTACTTTTCAATGCCATTTTCCCCATGGCTCTTTATTATCTCGACCGTGAGTATTATCGTTGTAACATCTGTTCAGAAAAAAAATCAGATCCTCTCTGGCTTTTCACCATGATCTAATTTCGACACAGACAAAGCCAGCCACTGATTTTCTTTTATCCGGTGACAGCATACGAGAAGGGACAAACAGTTATTTTAGAAGAAACCTTGAGAGAGAAACATGCAAACAGAATTGGAGAACTTACTGGCCTCACAAACAGGGAAGAAAGCAAAGCTGACCGCACTTCAAGAGAAAGTAAACTTCCAGTTGTCTATAACATGATTCTATGTCCACGGATATGTGATATACCCTGTTGTTTATTTTTCACTCTGGGTTCCATGGTTCGGTTAGTCCGACTACAAGGAGAGTTGAACCTGTCGTGAAAGATCTATGCCTGAAGATTTCCTTTATTGACAATCTTTTGATTGCTTATAAGCTAGCAAGCAGGAAAAAAGTATCACAAGGCACCACAGTCGACTGAAAGAGAGAGATTAGGTGGCTAGGAAACTGCCATTTAGGACAACTTGGAGTATGGCTGTATGGGCCACTCAGAACCATGCGTCTGTGTAAAAAAAAATCTAGGTTCGTTTGGGAAAGAGAAAAGATACAGTGGAAAAGAAAAAGGAGAAATAATATAAAGAGAGACAGAATAAGCTTTTTATGATTCCACCTATGTTTGCCCATTCCCAAACCACAATAAAATATGTTTCTAGTCTATTATCTTAGCTATTTTATTATTGATAAGAGCTTCTAACGAATTTAAATGGACTACAGCGAGAAGTAGCGAGATAGGGAGCAGTATTTCAGAAGGTTCAATATCAACACAAGCAGAAGATGTAGCCAATGCTAGACAGAGAAAAAAGAAGGGAATGGTTCTTCCATTTCAACCTCATTCTCTCATCTTTGATGACATCCATTACTTTGTAGACATGCCACAGGTGACTTTGAATGATTAACTAATGGATAATGGGTTTGTAGGTCCTGAACAAGAGCATGTCATTAATGTTTCTTGTTGGCATGAAATTGCAGGAAATGAAAGCACAAGGTGTCGCAGAAGATCGGTTGGAGCTACTGAAAGGTGTGAGTGGAGCATTCAGGCCAGGAGTTCTTACTGCGCTTATGGGGGTGAGCAGTGCCGGGAAGACTACTCTGATGGATGTATTGGCGGGAAGAAAAACCGGTGGGTATATAGAGGAAACAATCGAATTATCTGGGTATCCCAAGAAGCAGGAAACCTTTTGGCGTATATCTGGGTATCCCAAGAAGCAGGGAACGTTCAACACCTTCTCCTTGTCGATGGCTTTGAGCGTGACTGTGTGGCCGGTGTCGATGCTGTTCGCATGGTACACCCTTGCGAAGGTTCCATGGCCCAGCATCCGCCTCCCTTTCTTATCCATGGGAAGGCGATGTCAGATGGTCGCCCTGAAGGGGATGGGAACTCGATTCACAACGTGGGTGGCCAACATGATGGCGTGGCAAGCTCCTCCTTTCCCTCCTCCCTCTTCTCCCCTTCTCCCTTTCTCTTCTCTCCTCCTTCTTCGCTTATCCCTTTCTCTTCTCTTCCTCTACGACAGCTGCGATGGAGAATCCGACAAGCAGCTGCTGGATTCCGCGACCGGCCACCGCGGCCAGCAATTCTCCATCTCCTTTCCTCTCTCATATCGTCTTCTGCCCATCTTCCCCTCCCCTGTGATCGAACATAGTGGGTAAATCAATAGCTTCTGCAAGAACCTTATTTGGCAAGCTTCTAACCCACCTCTACACGCGAGTAACAATGCATCTCTTTCCATTTTTACCCCTACATATCTCAGCCACATATTTTGAATCGACGGTGGAGATGGCGTTTTCACGCTCAGCCTCTGTGCAAACGTTTGCAGTGAAACTGGACTCATTTTCCTCAGCCATTCAATGAGATTTTTAGAAATCCAGCCTGTCTGTGAGTCAATGTACTTAATGCATGTAGAATTTTTGCAAAAAACCCCCTGCCCCTGAATTTCTCTATTGCAGGAGAGAGAGAAGATGACTTTAGGAGTGGGAATTGGGACGGATCTACCCGTGACTTGGTTTTGACTCAACCTGTTTTTTGCCGGGTAAAACTAATATCTTTTTGACTCGGTATAAGGATGGGTCATAAATTTTGATCCGAATTCAAAAATAAGGTCAGGATGGGTCGATCATGTCCTGATCCGAAAAGTCCGACCCACACTGCATATACTAATTTATTAAAAATTATAAACTCATGTTTAAATATTATTATTATTTTCTTTAAAAATTCTCACTTTTTTATATTCAACTCTATCAACAATAGAAGAATCAATTTATTCATAAAGCATTATAAAAATCAATAAAAAGAATTTGTACACAAATAACCCTTATGTATAATTGTATATTAACCTGTTTTAATAAACTTATACTATATTTTCAAATGTTTTGTTTTCTTAATTATGTGTTTTTTAATAATTAGTGAAATATTGAAACATATAATATTTAAATTTAGTATATATGTATATTTATGTTTGATAGGTATATAAATTTTTAAAATTATTTTATTTGATCCATATTTTTTACTTAGCCTACTATCCCGAAACCGGTCCGATACTAACTCAAAGTTTGTCTCAGAACCTATTAAAAAAAAGTGAAGGTCAAACTGACGTTGTCCAGACCCGATATAAAAAAAAAATCAAACTTAATTTTTAAAAAGTAAAGTCGAAGTTGTACAAACCTTAGCGCAGTACGGCCCGCTCTGAGAACTACGGTAGATGAGTTTACCGTGCAGTATCTCACATAGCGTTATCTTGGCGAGGTAAACGTCGCCAGTAGGCGTCGTGGTACGAGCGTTGACCCCTCAATTAGGCAGCTCGGTTTCGAATCGTGGCAGAGGAAAAAAAGTGCGGGCATTGTGGCGTTATTTCTCCTTTCTCGTTGGAGCATTTACAAGAGGATTCTTTATTCATATTTTTTTATATCATCTGCAATTAGTTCATGAGATTTTTCTTATAATTTTCTAATAATAATCTGCAAACATCTTACAAATATTTTATTTTTTCCTAACAATAATCTTTAAAAATTCTACCAATGGACATTCCTACATAAACACAGGAGGAGACAAGATACCACTAAAACTCCACGCGAATCAAACTCACCAAAAACGGCTGCTGAGCATTGAACGTGGCCATTCACAAGAGGCTTTGGTTGGACTATTTGCAAACAAAAAAAAAAAAAGGAGAAATTATGAAGGTGCATGTAGGCAGACATCAGGAAAATTTGTAGAATGTCTTAGAAAACTTGAATTTAAGACAATATTTTAGATGATTGTAGTATAAACATGTGAAGGGACAAAAAATAGTCGCCAGAGGCTGTGGGGCCGCAGCCAGTCCTAAGCCGCTCCTCTGCCTCCCTTGCGCAGTCCGAGCACTCCGCCGCATCCAAGTCCTTGATGCACCACCGGCCACTGTTTTGGCAATCAGCATTCAGCACAACACGCTGCTGTGATTCTTGATGATGCCGAAAACTCATTTATGTCGGCACTTGGAGCGGATGATTTTGACTTCATGAAGGCCGCCATTGTCTTCTTGTTCGACAAGAAGATGTGTTTTATAGCTGAAATGGCCACGGGTGATGGATTTTTAATCGATCTACCGATTTCAAAAGGGGCACTACTGCTTGTTGATTTTTTACAGTAACAATCGAATCCAATTCCAACGGGCATGGTGATGATGGACAGGGGCATTTCGTAAGGCGGGCGCATTAGGAATTTTTGCAGCTTTGATTTATGTGATTTGGTAGAGAACGTTTTCTCCCTTCATCTCCCATCTCCGAGTTTTCCTCCGACCAGAAAGGCGACATACTGTTTTTAGATCTGTTAGGTCCTTCTTGAAGACTAGCATCTTGTTGAACAACTTGATAATTGATAAATAATAATATATTTGGTGGATATTTTATACTAATTTGGTGGATAATTAATTGAGTTTAATGTGAAATTTAATTTACAATGTGTATTTGCAATATTTGGATATTAAATATTAATTTCAAGTGATTTAAATAATTTTATAATTTTTTAGCTTGAAATTATATTTTTTTATTTATTGCTATTACATAAATTGTGTTTGATATGAATTTGTGCAATAATTGAGCTTCGAATAATTTTTAATATATTCATTAACTGAATATTAAAATAAATTGATTATTTAAATATTTTTTATGCAGATTATTAAAGTTCAATATTTCAGCTGCATCCAAGTGAAGTGACCATCATCCAGTAGGGCCCACCATGCAATCGAACCATACAACGTCCAAATTAAAGTTGTTTCCACGGTCACGATTTGCTGCTCAATCCAGGCCGTCTAAAACAAGTCAGCTGACCACCAATCATGCAAAACCAGATAGTTCAAGGCCGTCCAACCAGGAATCATGCAAATTGTGTCTAGCAAATTTGCACCGTCCAAATTTCAGCAATAAAATTTCCACCATCATCCAAGACCTTCCAAGCCAGATTTTTGATCCAGCTGTCCAGAATTCAATGGGCCCCACCAAGCGAATCAGCGCCGTCATTTAAATCAAAGTTCTGCAATCATCCACCGACCATCTATGGAAAACCAAGCTGCGTAAAATAATTCAAATCATCCATCAACCAAGCTGTCCAGATTTTTTTAAAAAACAAAGTTCCCACCGTCCATCATTCCATCTGCTCTATCAAGACCGTCCAGATTTTCTGTTTCAGAACCATGCAAGAACGTCACCGTCCATTCAGCCTCCATAGCATTAATCCCAACCGTCCAAAGATCCAGCGTACCATGCTATTAAAAGTCCAGCATCTGGATTTCCTTTTCAAATTTGCACAAGCTAATTCCTATGCAATTAACGTCCAAATATCCAGGCAACAGATTTATTTCAACAAGTATTTCCTTTCCACCTATGTGGGTCCCACCACTTATTACGTGCAACCAGAGAAATCTCCACCTTCCGCCATCAGCCACCGCCCAGAAATAAACCATCAGAGCCGTCCATTCTTTGCTCCAGGTTAAGAAATAAATACAAAGCTGGCCAAATTTTCCAAGTTTATGCAATACAAATTGCTCTAGGTGTTTTGAGTTTTTACGCATTTAAACTATTATAAAAAGACTTGGATTGTAGAATTTGAGGGAAGTGGAATATACAGAGAATTGGACAGGCAGAGAAAAAAATTGAGAGAAAGAGAGAGCTAGGGTTGAAGAGGATGCAAGGAGCCCGGAGCCCGGGGCAAAAGGCAGAGCAGCGAGGTGTGTGGAGTGGCTTACGCACCATCGGAGCTTCCAAACGAACACACGACCTCATGCAAACAGGTCATCATGCATTACCATTGTGCCGGTCGGACAGTGACCAAATGGAGACATGTTTGCTTGAAGTGATTTGCTGATTTCCTTTTTTTTTTTTTTTTTTTGATAGAAAGTGGTTTGCTGAAATTTAAGCTAACACGCATGTCTATTGTGTCATAGTAGTTAGAATTTCATTATAAAAATAACTTAAATTATTTTATAAGATATAAATTCCATGGAAATTTCCCCTGCATTTCATGCATATTCATACAAGGGAATGACAAACAACAAACTTTTTACCACATGAGTTGTATACCTTTTTTAATCCGTAGCATTATTATAAGAACGGAGCTGTCCTCTTTACTTATCTTATTTAATGGGGCCCAAATAATGCTCTGATTGAGTATATTGTTCTCTTAGTATAAATGGTGGATGATTACTAGTTGGAAGTTCATTTATAGCATTTAGTATAACAGGTGGATGATTACTAATAGGAAGTTCATTTATAGCATTTCGTTAAATTTTGAAAAATATCATTAGATTATCTTCGATACTTGTGAAATGATAATTATTTAATTTTGTTAAACAATCAATGACTGAAATCATGTTGATTCAATGAAAATTATTTCATAAGAAATTCTAATTAGATTTATCGGCATTTTACTACTGTTGGGATGAAAGACATATATACCATAGTTTAGTTAATTTTGAAGAAGAAACTTCTATATGTTGGGTAGTTTGTGAACCCTTCTTATTTTAAATATCAATATAAACATAACACTTGTAAAATATGTAAATTTTAATGTAAATATAACACTTAAAAATATAATTACGGAATCCCAAAATATATTTATATTTTAAAAAAACTAATAACTAACTAACAACTTCTGGAGGAGAAAGATGTATAAAATAAAAAGTTCAAAATAAATAATATTTCAATCTATGCTGTTCACATCTCTTGGACTAACTTCCATGATTAAGGTAAATGAAGTGAAAATTGAGATTCAAGGGTGGAATCTCCTGTGGTGATTTTGGTGAAATAACTTTCCACATGCCTTAATAATCTGCCACCTTACTTGTAGCATTAGTACAAACAGGGAAGCTATTCTCATTCCTTATCTTATTTAATGGGGTCCAAATAATAGTTGCCAAGCTTCAGATGAAGAAGGAGAAAAGAGGTTTTTGGGGTTGGAGCATTAACATCTTTATAATGCTAAAAATCAACTTAGTGTTCAAAATATTTAATGTTGGACATTATAATTGAATAGAGTTGAATATTATAATTTGTAAATGCTTTTGGTATTAAAATCTTATTGGGAATGAAAAAACAATTATTTGTAAAAACCCCCTATTATAAAAACATTCATGTTGGATTATACTATTTATGTATTTTAAACAATTACTCTAATAAAAACTTACATATTAATCTTTTGTTAATTAAAAATAGAACCATTACTAATTATAAATTAGAACTCATGTTTTGTATAGTCTCAAAACGTACGTTATGGATAACTGACAATCAAATGTTAGGATTAATTTGAAAACAATGCAAGCTTGAGGGCCAATTTTGCAGAATTTTAAAAATCCTATAATGAAAAATTACAAATTTAGAGGATTAATTTTGCAAAACTCCCTTAAACTTTTTTTGAAGTCTTATAAAAAGGTAAAAGTTTAGTCCTGAAGTAGGGCATAATCCAGGCTTTACATCCTAATGTGCCTGTGGAAATCCAAGATTCAAACCTTGGGGGAACGTGGTCTTCGTGTAATGTAATAATAATAATAAAAGATAAAAGTTTAGTCCTAACTCCAATACAACTGATTGTAACGTATAATCAGTTGTATTTTTTGTTGATTAATTTTTTTAATGTTATATTTATATCCAAATTTATCATATTTTACTGTATTAATATTTTCATAATATGGGAATTCAAGTTGTTTGGATTTTATATATAATTCATAATAGGTGTGAATGCATGAAGTTATTTATAATTATATTTTTTAAATTATTGATTATAAAGTTTTCAATTCACTTGATTTTTGTATATAAGCTAAGTAAATAGCTTTCTTTTAAATACAACCGGGATTTTTGTATATAAGCTAAGTAAATAGCTTTTTTTTAAATACAACTGGGAGATTGGATGTGAACAAAGATTAAAAAGTTAAGTAGTTGTAAAATATAACATATTGTATTGGACCATTTCTCATATATATATATATATATTACTATTAGAATAGTTCGTTTTTGTTAAAAATTTTAAAATGTATTAAATTGAACAGTTTACAAATTTGTTTTAACATTCAGTAAATAATGTTAAAGCTAACCTGAATGCATCCTTATATTAGGAGGTGATGTCCTTTATTGCACTTATTTTTACAGGCAGCAATAGGCACCTAATGGCCGATGCACTTGTTTCCATAGCTCTGGAGAAGCTAACCAATGTCTTGGGGCAACAGATGGAGCATCAGATTGATCAGCAGATGAAACTCTTTGTAGGGGTTACTCACGAGTTGAAAAGGCTTAAGGACACATTCGAGTTCATTCGAGCCGTTCTAGTTGATGCTGAAGGCAGGCAAGTCGAGGAGAAAAGTGCGCAGTTGTGGTTATCAAGGCTGAGAAATGTTTCTTATGACATCAAAGACTTATTGAATGACTATCTATTACTATCTGCACATGACAACGACAACACCAACAACAGCGATGATGACTCATGCACATGTTATTCTTGCCTTGATGCTCTTTTCAACTATGGTGTCACTCGTTATAAGCTTGCGTGTGATATAAAAGAAATAAGGAGGAGGTTGGATGATATTGCCAAGGATAAAGACCAATTTAATAATGGCATACAAATAAGCATCAATTTCAATTTTGAGGGGGAAGCAAGGCTTGTAAGGAGGAGTCGGACTATGACGAGTTCCTACATGAATGAAGAGATGATTGGCAGAGATGATGACCTCAAAACAGTAATAAATTGGTTAGTGAGTGGAAGTAGCAACAGTATTGGTCAAGAGGAAGGGCAACTGCAGCAACAGCAACGGGTGCAAGTAGTTGCTATAGTTGGCATTAGTGGTTTGGGAAAAACCACGCTTGCTCGAAAGATCTACCCTGATAGATAGGTGCAAGATCATTTTAAGGAATTTTTGTATTGGGTGTGTGTCTCCTAGGACTTCAATTTGAAAAGACTTTTGAAAGGAATCATAGAACAAGTAACAGGGGAAGGTACTTCACTAACTAAGCTTGATTCACTGCAGAGGGTGCTTATTAGAACACTAACTAGGAAGCATTTTCTGCTTGTGCTTGATGATGTATGGAATATCGACAAAAGAAAGTGGAACGCGTTAAAGCCCTGTTTAGCAACTGGGGCTCTAGGAAGCAGAATTCTAGTTACAACTCGTCTTCAAGTGGTTGTAAAGAAAATCATGAATGTTGTCCATATTCATGAACTAAAAGGTTTATCAGATGATCATTCTTGGACTCTATTCAGGACCACAACTTTTGAAGGGCAAACAGAGAAGGAATATTATGATCAGCTGGAATGTGTGGGAAGACAAATAGTTTGTAAATGCAAAAGAGTGCCTCTTTCCATAACGGTGATGGGAAGCATGTTGAACTCTAAAAGGACAGTAAAAGATTGACAGAATGTATTAGAAAGTCAGATATGGTCATTGCAAGAAGCTCAAAATATAATTTTACCACCTTTGTGGTTGAGTTATTGCAATCTTCCACCACACTTGCAACAATGCTTGTATTCTGCTTAATATATGAAGAAGATGAAGCAACGCCTAAGATGAGTTGGTTGGAATGTGGATTGCACAAGGTTTCGTTCAATCGCAAGGAAATAGAGAGTTAGAAGTCATAGGAGCAAAGTATGCTGATGATTTAGTAGCATCGTCTATGCTCCAAGAACAGGTGAACAATGGACAAACGAGTTATACAATGCATGATCTTCTTCATGACTTGGCAAAATTCATTACAAAGGGTGAAATTTTTCATTCCATTGGTACTAAAGGTGAAATGTCGTGTGAATACCCTACTAATAATGTTCATCATGCAATCTTGAAATTCACCAAGCGGAAGAGTATTTCTACTAATTCTATTAGTGCTAAGAAGTTGCCAACTCTTTAGCTGGAAAATGTTGATGACAATATCACTGTCGACATCTTACATCAAGCAAGGTCTCCTAGGGCCTTGTCTTTCTGTCCTTTTAGTGACTTTTCGAAAGCCATTTGTAAGTTGAAGTATTTGAGATATTTAGACTTGTCTTGGTCAACAATAACAGAGTTACCAATTGCCATTGGGAAATTGAATCAATTGAGATATTTAAATTTGGCTTATTCAGGAATAGTTATGTTGCCAAATTCCATTAGGAAGTTGAAGCAATTGAGTTATTTGGACTTGTCTGATTCGAGTATAGTCATGTTGCCAGAATTAGTGAGTCATCTTTGTAATTTATGCACATTGAAGCTCCGTTATTGTACTTCATTGGAAATGTTATCAAGACATATGGGTAGAATGGTAAACTTGAGGTATCTTGACATTGAGGGCACTACAGCCTCAAGTGTTTACCTCAAGGGTTTGGTTGAATCAGTTGCCTTCAAAGCCTTTGTAACTTCATAGTGGCAGGTGAAGGAGGATGTAGGATTTATGATCTACAAGGACTTAATGCTCTTGAAGAAAGTCTAGAGATAGAACACCTTGAGAGAGTGTCAAGCAAAGAAGAAGCAGAGAAAGCAGAACTGTGTAACAAGAAGAAGCTTCGTAGCTTGGTTTTATTCATGTGTGATGCTAATATTAATGATGATGATGACATAGAGAGGACTGTGGATGTACTTGAAGGTCTACGACCTCATGTAAATTTAAAAGAGCTAGAACTAAGGTCTTATACCAGAATTTCAAAGTTAAAGTTGCCTTGTTGGATAGAAGATTCATCCTTCTCGAAGTTAACCAAACTAGAAATATTTGGTTTCAGAAACTATTGTGAACCCAAGATTTTGCCTGGGATAGGAAAATTACCAGCACTCAAAAGCCTTACAGTTTCTAAAGTAGGCATTAGAAAATTAGGCCATGAGTTCTACTATGGAAGCGATAGTAGTAGCAACAATTTTAGTGGTCTTTACAATAGTTCTGCAGCATTTCCAAAGCTAGAAGAACTCTATTTAACATACTTGAATGAACTGAAGGAGTAGGAGTTGCTGATAACGATAACAATAGAAGGCGATGATGCAATAGTGAAGGTAACCGATATTATGCCATGTTTGTGTGAATTGAGGCTTTTAAACTGCTCCGAATTGGGAGTGCTACCACGTCACCTTGTGGCTGCACCTATATGATCTCTAAAAATAAGAAGATTTAGTAGAATTAAAGCAAGAGGATGGTTCTTTTCATTTCCGCTTCTTGAAAATTTTGAATTGGATTAATGCGATGATTTTTTGTCAAGTGTGCTGCCTAGTCTTCCAAAGCTGAAGAAATTTGAGATTGTCCGCTCGAAAAATGAAAGACTCCCCGAGGAAGGAGCAGCTAAGGTCACTAGAGGAACTTCGAATTTCTAGTTGCTTGCAATTAGATTTAGTGCTAGAGGGGTTGAGACAACTCAAAAAGCTCAAGATTCTCACTCTATATCTCTTGCCAAAGTTGAGAGGTTTGCCTGATTGGCTAGGAGAGCTGGAGTCATTGGAATATCTTTCTATCGGCGAGTCGGAGAAATTAGAGTTACTATCTCATTTGTCATTGGAACAGATAAAGGTGCTGACATGGTTGGATTTCAGGAATTGCAAAGCACTGGCATCACTACCCGATGGGTTACAACACCTTTCCTTTCTCAAATCATTTCATATTGTGGGTTGTCCATTGCTATCAGAAAGATGCAAGATGGAAGGTGTGTATTGGCCCAAGATTTCACACATCCCCGACTTGATCATCGCCTAATGTGCATCTCATGTTCAGCCAAAGTAGGTTCTCTCTCTAGCACCTTAAAATGTCTTAAATGTTAATCAACGAAGGTCCACTTAAGTCCTATTTACACAGTCCCTAACTGCTCTCTTGGTTTGTATATTAACTAAAATTCGGTTCAGTACGCCCCTTTACCTTGAATTATTATTTTTTTCGAATTGTTTGTGTATGTTCTAATTCTATAGGATTGATGATGATTAGAGAGTGGTGATAGCTTTCACATTTTATAATTTGTTCCTTTTCTCACTATGAACATTTCTGATATCGAAAACTTAATAATTGGTTCCTATTGCCACAAAATCTACAAAACAAAGGGATTCATAACCTGTTTTAGTTTGCTTGTTTTCATAACCTGTGTCAACCAGTGAATGTGCATCAATTGCACCTATTATTCGAAATCTCAAATACCTAGATTATTGTTTGGAATTTCAGAAAATGTGTTTTTTCATTATACAACAAAGGCTTTCTAGTCAAAAAAATATGAATTATGACTTTTTTTTATGTTTCTTGCAACCTATGGGGTTCTATTTTCTTCTGTTTAATATTCACATTCCTTTGATCCTTCAAAAAATTCACATTCCTAAAACTTCTTTTGTATTGCAACCCACGAAGGCATTAGTTAGTGATAGTATAAGAACCTAAATTGAAATGAATGAATATAAGAAATTGGACTACAATAACAAGAAGAAGAATAAAAATTTTAGTTTCTAGAATGAGACAGATTTCATTGGAATTCATCCCATATTTATGCATGGACAGTAATAACCTAGGGGGTTTTAAGTCATTTCATCCTCAAAGTATTTTGCTTATACAAGTGCCATTAAAGCAGACTACTTGGTCTCCTGCTTGGACAGAGCCAGCCGCTCGCCATGTTTCAGGACACCTGGTATGCAGCTGGACTACCAAGTGTCATCTCTAAAATTTTGCCATCACGGATAGTATTTTAGCTTTGATTTAATGGCAATTCTAGCTCTAGAGGTGATGACTAGAGAGCTCAAGGCTCTTTTCCCACTTGGTATTCTTGACGATGGTGCCAAACTTACATCACTAACAGGTTAATTAGATTGATGAGATTCTATTAATGAGTTCTATGTTCCTCATTCTCTTCAAGTATTAATTCATCCAGTTCTATTTTCTATTGGAGCTTTTCTAATTTCTGTTTGTACTCCAATAAATTCTTTGATGACATAACACATGGAATGCTGTTAAGATCATATTGATCTCAACTTTTCCATTGTATTGTCAAGAAAGAAACAGATTCTTCCTTTTCCTATACTATGATGAGTCTTGAATATATTATTCAAAAGACATTCAAAAGACTTGTTTTTATCACATAGAATTGTGAAAGCCAAAACTTCAATGTCCTACCTAACCAATATTTATGCATGCTAATAATTTTGTTTGTTAATTATAATCTATAAATTCACTAATGAATGTAATCCAATCAGTCACCTATAACAACGTTAATGGTAGGAAATAGATACCCTAAATTGTCCTTAGGTAGACTTTTATGTTCTTTGATGAAATGCTTAATAAACAATGATTCTGACATTTTGATTGTTCGTTGTTAATGGTGGTTATTAAAACATCTACTTATCATACATACATACACCCTTTTTTCATTGGAACCTTACTTTTCCTGTGCTTGTAGAGTACCAAAATTATAGTAGAAAATTCTTGAACTGAATGGTTTTGTCTGATTGGATTGCTAATACTACAGGTGTAAGTAGACTAAATGTGGCTGCATGGAAGTTTAGTCATTGCAGTTGTGAATTTTTCTGACATTGGTGTCCCAAGGAGGAAGCAAAATTCCTTGACAACAAACCTATGCCGAAGGCAATTAAGAGCCATGATGTTGTTTGCCAGGCCAAGGAGGCTTGAAAAGACAAACTCAAAGCAAAAGAGTTGATGTGGAAGCAAAATTGAAACAAAAATTAAAACAGGCTTTAGTATAAAAAATTAACCAGAAACTGCAAAAGACATGAGTGTCATGAGAATCGCTTCTTAAGCTTTCATATTTAAGGTTTTTTCTTGTGTGTAGATTAGCAAATTTTTCACGACAACATTTGGTTTGCAATAACTTACTGGTGCATGGCTCTTGAAATCTTATGTGAAACAACTTTAACCCTCAATTTTATCCTCTTTTTTTTATTTTATATTTTGTGCCTGCATAGTTTAAATTCTTCACCCTATTGATTCAATATGTGTGACTCCTTGGTAGCAGAGAAGCATAGAACTATCAAGATCATGAGATTACATAATTGCCCAAAGCAAGAGCTCGGTTATAAAAATTACCATCTAAAATTTAGCAATCACGACTGAGAACTCGGCAAGAAGTTGATGCTAGTACTAGATAATGATATATAATTTCAAGAAATGCAAGTAAATTTGGTATTGATGAATGGTTTCTACATGTCTGCTAAAGATGATTTATAAACAACATGTTCTGATGATGTATGATATCAGTTTTGTATCTATAAAGACGTTTTGTATGAAATTAAAAATCAAGATGGACTATTGTAATGGATGGAAATTTAATGAAATATTGATTCATGTGTGATTGTTCTCGCCGAATGGTGGGGCTGTTGGCACCAAGCACTTATTAAATTTCAGAAAAAAAAAGAAAGAAAGAAAGAAAGAAAGAAAACACGGCTGATGCAAGTTGCTTGAATAGATTATAGGTATTTTGAGCATTTTTCTTCATTTTTATTGTCTTTCTTTTTCGTGTAGGCTCACTTTTAATCTGTGTATATATTAAAATTTACTATTTTTGAATACGTGTTTTATACTTTTCTAGTTTCAAAAATTAGCAAATTTCTCTCCCATGTAACGCTAAATGGGGGCGAAAACTATTAATTTTTAAAAGTATTATTTCCAAATATGACTACAACTTATACTAATGTTTACAAACATGACCCAATGTTTATAAAAATGACATAGATGAATACATATTTTTGTCCAAATATGGCAACATCATCAGGTTCTGTTAGATAATATAGTAAACTTTTTTCTATAGAAAATTTTCTATGTCATTGCTTTAAAAATGGGTAGTAGAGTTGGTGGGTCCACTTTTGTTTTATATCTTATATTATTTTGTTATTTTTATAAATATCTAATTAAATTTACTTTTTTTTTGCATTTATCCAAAGTTAAATGTTAAACCAATTGAGCTTAGCTTGGTTGGCCATGGAGCATGCTACATTGCCTCCCTACAAGTGATTGAACCTCAATTTTGCTGCTGGTGTCATGAATAAATAGGTATATTGTTAGAACGACATCGTGGTGGCAGTTGTCTCTCTTGATTTTATGGGAGTGTCCAATGTTAAGAAACATTGTAGGAACAATAGGAATATTGTTATATGAGTATTAGAATATTGAAAGGAAAGTTGTAAGAATATCTCAAATAGCTTGAATATAATAATATTGAGATGCTCGTAAAATACATACCCAACAAAAAAAATTTAAATGTTAGGCATTATATATGGTGTTTTTATAAGCACGTAGTCGCATCTGTACATACGGATATAAGTTATTGTCATATTTGTAATTGACACTATTTAAAATTATAAAAAATATTTAAAAAGTTTACAATATTAAAGTTAATAGATGAACTAAATACATGTGGAATTACATAAAAGTGAAAAAAAAACAAAAAAATTGAGAAAAGGAATATAGAGCTCACATGCATACTTTATGCATTCGATCCAAACAAATTGGATTGATAGGTTGGGCATGCTTAAGCCCATCTTGCATAGAGGGCATGAGACTATGGTTTAGTCGAGTTGTGATCTTTTCCGACGGTCGATAACATGCCTCTCGCCCATTGAATTTTGTGGACTCATTTTTGGCCGTTAGATGAGAAGCGTATTTGCAGCAATTGGGAGCGCAATTAATGCCATAGAATTTTTACTGACAGGCCCAAGTTAGGCCTGCTCTCTCTCAACGCTCCCCTAAATCGCCAGCCC
This sequence comes from Annona cherimola, assembly GCA_030490835.1. Taxonomy (NCBI): domain Eukaryota; kingdom Viridiplantae; phylum Streptophyta; class Magnoliopsida; order Magnoliales; family Annonaceae; genus Annona; species Annona cherimola. Next base: position 106,204 of record JASFXW010000080.1, on the reverse strand, counting down.
TCTCCCTCTCCCTCTCCCTCTCCCGCCCGTCTTCCCTCCTGGCTTCTCCCTCTCATTGCCCTGCCCATCCCGCTCTCTCCCTCTTAGTGTCCCGCCATGCCAGCCGCATTCCTGCGCCTCTTCTCTCGCCCGCCCAGCCCTCTCACTCTCCCTCTCCCGCCCCCCCCTCCTGCCCATCCCTTCCTCTCCGTCCCGCCATCTCCCTCTTGCTGTCCCTCTCCTTGTCATTGTCCCCATTTCGTCTCCCTTGCAATGCCCCTCCCACTCTCTCTCCCGATTCCCGCCCGTCTTCCCTCCTGCCCTCTCCCTCTCCCTCTACCTCTCCCTCTCCCCATTTCTCTGTTGTCCATCTCACAACGCCGATCTCCCCTAAATCGCCAGCCCTCTCCCGCCCACTGTTTGTCATTGCCCCAATTTCTCTGCTGACAATAATGCCATTAAATCTCTTGTACAGAACTACTACAGATCATCAGATGGATTCAGTTGGTTTGTGTTAAAAGAATGAATTATGGTTCAGGTTAGAGAATGTGAGATTCACAGAGGATTGGGGTATGAGTCCTGTTAGGTTGCAGTTCCACGTCCAATGCCGACAGAAATTTAAGATTTCCCAAGGAATGAGGCAGCTTGCCGTAGAATCCTGTCTCCATTTCCAAACTCTAGATGCTACTATTTGAAGTGAAATCTGGCAAATAACCAATCAAGAGCGGGTTCCCAAAAATGGAAATGTATTGTATTCTAGGTAGGTTGAAAATGCCCACGGAAAAAGAGATTGGTCTGAATACGTATGTTTGGAAGAGACTGGCATGTTTTTGTATAGAATTCTAGTAGGAGCAAGGAAGCCTCGTCCATTTGAATATGGATAAAAACCTTTAAATTTTGTTATACGGGCGAGATGTGTTGGGAATTTTCAAAATATCGTCTTTCTTGCTTTTATTTCTTTTTCCGTTTGATATGAAATAATAAAACGTTTCTAAAACGTTTGATATGAAACGTTAAAACGTTTCTGAATTGGGCCTCGGCAGTTTCATACGTTTCTCAATTCAAACATCCATACGTTTCAATTTTTTACTATTATAAATAGGATATGTGCACAACAATTTCAGACAGCCACAGAGTCCACAGAAGCAATTTTTTTTAACAGCTTTCATTCATTCTTGGTATTTCATTTTCTCAATTTTATTCCATTCAAAACTTGTTGTTTCCTTGATCAAGTGTTTGGAATCTAGAAGGGAAGCTGTTTCCATTCTAGATTAGGTTCACTCTTTGTATCCTGGGGGCAAACTGCTAAAACCCAAAACAGCTGTGAGGGTGCAAATATTGCCTTAAGGAAAGTGATGACTGTAACACGCCTAGAGGAGTAACCTATTTTTTTGTTTGCACAATTTTCACTTTCCTTAAATTTTCTCTTTATTTCCAAGTAATTACCCTAACATACTTAAGGCAATAGTTTTAGTATTTTTCATTTTCCTAAATGGCCCCCCAATCTACTATTCCCATTGCTAAGCCTGATATCCCAAGATTGGATGTCTGTGTTGGCACCAACTTCAAAAGGTGGCAACAACGACTTCACCTCTACCTAACCCACCTTGGAGTTGTCTACGTTCTTACCAACTCGAAGCCTGAAGAAACTACGGATGAGACACTGCAGCAACAACGCAAAAGAATAAAGTGGGAGATGGACAACTACATCTGCAAAGGCCACATCGTTGAATCTCTATCAGACTCTCTCTTCAACGCATACCAGAAGGTGGACACGGCCAAAGAAATTTGGGACTCACTTCAGCACAAGTACAATACGGATGATGCCAGTATCAAGAAATTTCTTGTAAGTGATTTCCTTGAATACACTATGACTGACGATAAGCCAATCCTTGATCAAGTTCATGAGATCCAGCATATCGTCAATCAACTTGAGTCTGAGGGCAGTAAGATAGATGAGTCTATTCTTGTAAGTACTATTATTGCAAAATTGCAACCTAGTTGGAATAACCACCGTAAGAATTTGAAACAAATGAAAGGTCTTATGAGTTTAGATGAACTTGCTCTTAACCTGCGTACTGAGGAAAAATCTAGACAAAGTGAAAAGAAAGACGAGCAAATTCAATCTAAAGCTCATATGGTTGAATCTCAAAATCGGTTGACAATTAGCAATAATCAACCCTTTAGAAAATTTAACTTAAATACTAATAAAACTATTGCTAAAAAGAAAAAGGGACCTTGTTATTATTGCAAAAAGATGGGACATTTGAAAAGGGAGTGTAGGCTTCTCAAAAAGAAGAATAATACACAAAAGGGTCCTGAGGCACATTTGACTGAAGAAAATTTTGTTGCTATGATTTCTGAAATTTGTGCTGTGAGTGATGATCAGACCTGGTGGCTTGATTCTGGGGCTACTAGGCATGTATGCAAAGATAAAAATCAGTTTAAAACCTAAGAATCTGGTAATAATGAAAATAATTTATTCATGGGTAACTCATCTACCGCCAAAGTGGTAGGGTCAGGGACTGTTATCTTGAAACTGACTTCTGGAAAATCACTCACTCTTACAAATGTGCTTCACGTACCAGAAATTCGCAAAAACTTGGTCTCGGTTAGCCTTCTTAGCAAATATGGTTTTAAATTAGTATTTGAGTCAGATCAAATTATTATTACAAAAGGAGGTATTTTTGTTGGGAAGGGTTATGTTGTAGACGGCATGTTTCGCCTCAATGTGAATAATGGATCATCTTCTTCTGCTTACATTGTTGATTCATTTTCTTTATGGCATGATAGACTAGGACATGTTAATTTTAGAAGTATGGACACTATGATGAAATTAGGATTAATTCCCAGATCACCAAATGAATCAACTAATAAATGTAAAGTGTGTCTTCAAACTAAAATTACTAAAAAGCCATTTCAAAAAGTAGAAAAAAATTCAGAATTATTGGGTTTAATTCATTCTGATATATGTGATATGGAAAATAACCTAACAAGAGGTGGTAAAAGATATTTTATAACATTTATAAATGATTTTAGTAAATATACTTATGTTTATTTGCTAAGAACTAAAGATGATGCTTTAGAAAAATTCAAGTCTTATAAAGCTGAAGTTGAAAATCAACTTGGTAAAACCATTAAAACTCTAAAATCAGATAGAGGTGGTGAATATTTATCAAATAACTTTAATAATTTTTGTGAAAATGTTGGTATAATTCACCAAGTAACAACCCCATATACACCTCAATAGAATGGAATGGCAGAAAGGAAAAATAGAACATTAGTTGAAATGATATATTCAATGTTAATAAATGCAGATCTAAGTATAGGTTGGTGGGGTGAAGCTTTATTAACAGCTTGTCACATTCTTAACAGAATTCCACATAAGAAAACTAAAGTTACTCCTTATGAATTATGGAAAAATAAGGTACCTAATCTTAAATATTTAAGAGTTTGGGGTTGTAGAGCCTTAGTAAGATTACCTGATCCTAAAAGACCAAAATTAGGACAACAAGGAATAGAATGCATATTTTTAGGGTATGCAATAAATAGTAAAGCCTACAGATTTGTAGTGGTAGAACCTAACAGTCCAATTCAACAAAATACCATTATTGAATCCAGAGATGCTGATTTTTTTGAAAATACTTATAAAACTATTCCTAAACTCGGTAATAATAATGAAGCTTCTTCTTCTCAACCATTGGTTAAATCTATAAGTAATGATTCTATATTTGCTAACAAACCTATAGAAAATGATAGTGAAAATATGAGAAGAAGTAAGAGAGCAAAGAAAAATAGTTATAATCGCTTTGGGCCTGATTTTCAACTATATCTAGTAGAATGATCCAGAGATAATATAAATGAGGAACACATGGTTGTTTTTCATACCGAAGGGGATCCAACTACTTATGACGAGGCAATGAAATCTTCAGATGTATCATACTGGAAAGAAGCGATCCAGGATGAAATGGATTCAATAATGGGAAATGGAACTTGGACATTAGTTGATTTACCACTAGGCTCTAAACCTATAGGTTGTAAATGGATTTTTAAAAAGAAATTAAAAGTTGATGGATCAATTGATAAATTTAAAGCTAGGTTAGTAGCTAAGGGGTTTAGGCAAAAAGAAGGTATAGATTTCTTTGATACCTATGCTCCGGTAGCTAGAATTTCAACTATTAGATTATTAATGACCCTAGCTTCTATCTATAATCTTGAAATTCATCAAATGGATGTAAAAACTGCATTTCTAAATGGAGATTTAGACGAAGAAATTTATATGGAACAACCTGAAGGATTTATAATACCTGGACAAGAAAAGAAAGTTTGCAAATTGATAAAATCATTATATGGTTTAAAACAAGCACCTAAGCAATATCATGAAAAATTTGATCAAGTTGTATTATCAAATGGCTATAAATTAAACCAATCAGACAAATGTGTTTATAGTAAATTTACTACAAACAGAGGATTTATTATATGTTTATATGTAGATGATATGCTCATTTTTGGGACTGACATTGATATTATTGAAGAAACTAAAAGTTTCTTGTCAGTTAATTTTGATATGAAAGATATGGGGAATGCAGATGTTATTCTTGGCATCAAGATTATTAGACATGATAATGTATTTTCTCTTTCTCAATCGCATTATATTGAAAAGGTACTCAAGCGATTTAACCATTTTGACGCTGGCGTAGCCTCAACTCCTTTTGATCCCAGCATTAAGTTGTGTAAAAATGATGAACGATCTGTAGCCCAGCTTGAGTATGCTAAAGTAATTGGAAGTTTGATGTATGCCATGTATTGCACTCGACCAGATATTGCTTATGCTGTTGGTGTACTAAGCAGGTTCACTAGTAATCCAGGATATACACATTGGAATGCAATTTATAGGGTATTTAAATATTTAAAAAAGACCATTGCTTATGGATTGCATTTTAGTGGCGAACCCACTGTATTGGAAGGATACAGTGATGCAAGTTGGATTTCAGACACCAAGGAATCCATGTCTACTAGTGGTTGAATTTTTACCATTGGAGGAGCTGCTATTTCATGGGCTTCCAAAAAGCAAACCTGCATTACACATTCTACTATGGAATCCGAATTCCTTGCCTTGGCCGCAGCAGGAAAAGAGGCAGAATGGCTTAGAAATTTATTAATTGAAATTCCCATTTGGCCTAAGCCAGTGCCTCCTATTTATTTGCATTGTGACAGCGAAGCAACTCTATCAAGGGCATATAATAAGACTTATAACGGTAAATCAAGACATATTGCATTGAGACACAACTATGTAAGGCAATTGCTCCAAGATGGAGTGGTAAACATTGATTTTGTAAGATCAAGTGAAAATTTGGCAGACCCGCTTACAAAAGGCCTTACTCGAAACATGGTCTGGAAAACAGCAAGAGGGATGGGACTTAAATCCACATGTAATGAGTTGCAATGACTGAAACTCAACTCTAAGCTTGTAACCCAGGTGTAGAGTTCAATGAGCAAAGTATGTTATTTCGCAAACTTGCAAGCACTGGTTATATTTACTTATTTAATCCCTGTAATGTATTTATGAGGATGAGTGTATTATACTCTTAATGGATCTAAAACTTTTGTGTTGGAGTATTTAATTACAGGGTACTCTAAATATATCCACCTATATGAGTGTTGGAAGTGAGGCCGCTTCTGTTTCCAGAGTGTGTGGGTTCACTCTGAGGTGCTCATGAAACTGGGATATAGACACATGGCCATAAAAGTGTCACCTTTATAAACTCTTGATAAAATTCGAAATCTTGTATGTGGGGTATTTCCGATCTATCAAATGGGGTCGACAGTTCAAAGCCCTGGATACTGAACACCTCGCTAGATCTTGAGATATTTTCACTAAATGAAGGTTCAAGTCTAACCGACACCTTTAATTATGTATGAGATTTCCTTGGTTTTGAATGGAATTGAATTGAATTTTGAAAATGGCGGGGGAATGTTGGGAATTTTCAAAATATCGTCTTTCTTGCTTTTATTTCTTTTTCCGTTTGATATGAAATAATAAAACGTTTCTAAAACGTTTGATATGAAACGTTAAAACGTTTCTGAATTGGGCCTCGGCAGTTTCATACGTTTCTCAATTCAAACATCCATACGTTTCAATTTTTTACTATTATAAATAGGATATGTGCACAACAATTTCAGACAGCCACAGAGTCCACAGAAGCAATTTTTTTTAACAGCTTTCATTCATTCTTGGTATTTCATTTTCTCAATTTTATTCCATTCAAAACTTGTTGTTTCCTTGATCAAGTGTTTGGAATCTAGAAGGGAAGCTGTTTCCATTCTAGATTAGGTTCACTCTTTGTATCCTGGGGGCAAACTGCTAAAACCCAAAACAGCTGTGAGGGTGCAAATATTGCCTTAAGGAAAGTGACGACTGTAACACGCCTAGAGGAGTAACTTATTTTTTTGTTCGCACAATTTCCACTTTCCTTAAATTTTCTCTTTATTTCCAAGTAATTACCCCAACAAGATGAGATGCGGGAGGACTGAGCTCTCCATCGTCCCGCCTGACTTGGGCCTATCAATAAAAATTCTATCGCATTAATTGTGCTCCTAGCTTCCGCAAAGTACGCCTCTCATCCAACAGCCAAAACGAGTCCGCAATATCCAAAGGGCGAGAGGCATGCCCGTGTTATCGACATAGCACGTCAAAACTCCAAAAGTGAATTTGAAGAATAAGTTAGTTTAGGGCTCATTTTGATGATCATCATTAAATTCAAGCCTACCATTGTCTTTAATACTATTTATATTATGAAAATATAAATATCGTATCGATAAGAATTATGCGTAGCCACATTTTGTAAAAATGTAGAGAAACAGGTCTAAGTGTAGAAAATCACTTGTCTTTTCATTAAACTTTCAAAATGTTTTGAAATTGAATATTTTAGATAGTTTAGATATTGAATTAAGATCTTATGAACTTCTATAATAAATAAATATTTTTTAATCATTTGAAAATCACTCTTAAATGATCATTAACTTCGATTACAGAAGCCAAAAAAAAGAGGTGGCATCCAACGTTATCAAACGGCAGAGTTTAGCGTTTTTCTTCCAAAAATTGCTGTTATTTATACTGTTATCAAAAATTACTTTAATCAAAAACTTATATTTTGAAAAGAATGATAAGTAAATAATTATTAATTTTTTTAAAAATATAATATGTAGTGTATAAAATTTTTTGATATATTTAGTTTTTATAATATGAATAAATTAGTTAATTACATGATTTATTTGTTTAGAGAATAATGGAAAATGAAGAATATTGCTTTAATCAAAAATTTATATTTTGAAAAGAATGATAAGTAAATAATTATTAATTCTTTAAAAATATAATATGTAGTGTATAATTTTTTTTGATATATTTAGTTTTTATAACATGAATAAATTAGTTAAGTACATGATTTATTTGTTTAGAGAATAATGAAAAATGAAGAATTAAAACAGAACTCAGCGCGTCCACTAATTTTTTTATTTTAAGCTTTTAAATTTATTTTATTAATTTTATTAAACACATTTTATTTTATACTATTATCAAAAATTGCTTTGATCAAAAACTTATATTTTGAAAAAATGGTAAGCAAATAACTATTAATTTTTTAAAAAATATAATATATAGTGTATAAATTTTTTTGATACGTTTAGTTTTTATAACATGAATAAATTAGTTAATTATGTGATGTGTTTGTTTAGAAAATAATGGAAAACGAAGGATTAAAACAGAACTCAGCACAGCCCTTATTTTTTTATTTTAAGCTTTTAAATTCATTTTATTAATTTTATTAAACGCATTTTATTTTATGCTGTTATCAAAAATTGCTTTGATTGAAAACTTATATTTTTAAAAATATAAAATAAAATGAGTTTAATAAAATAAATAAAATAAATTTAAAAACTTAAAATAAGAAAATTAGGAGATGCGTTGAGTTTTCCATTATTCTCTAAACAAACACATCACATAATTAACTAATTTATTCATGTTATAAAAACTAAATGTATTAAAAAAATTTATACACTATATATTACAATTTTTTAAAAAATTAATACTTATTTACTTACCATTCTGATCAAAATATAAGCTTTGGTTAATACAATTTTTGATAACAGTATAAAATAACAGCAATTTTAGGAAGGAAAACGCTAAACTCTGCCGTTTGATGACGCTGGATGCCACCTCCTTTTTTGGCTGACTGCCGCTGCTGACCGGCGCTGATAGAGGGGCCTGGCTGTAAATATTCCTGGCAGCGCCCCTGTCGTGTCCGTCAGACGCATCCAACGGCAGACGCTGAAGAATCGGGATCCAACAGCAGAGGGGCGCCGGGCGCAAGAAATCGCGATCCGATTTCTAGCCGTCGATTTCTAGCGGGCCGCACATGCAATTAAGCATATGGACGATGGAGATTAGATACGCTCCCATCTACTGGCCGTGCAAAGAACCTCATTTGAATTCGTCACTGTTGGAGCTTTTTTTCTTATTTTGACCAGGATTGAACCCATTCATCCTTGTCTTTCATTTACACGAAATCAAACAGGAGAATTATTCTGATGTTTCTTCCTGCGCATTAATTCTTTGACAGACATTTCATCATTCGAAGCTAATTTCCGCTTCTGTCAATCTCTCTTTTCGGAGCGTTACCTTGCTCATCTGAAAAAGTGCCTAAGAAGATGGAATGGGTGATGGATCAGTAGAATCTCTACAAAAACCCCGGATGGTAACAAAAATAAAACAAACAAGGTGGAATGTGTGCTGATCTAAAAAAAAAACCGAAGAAGTTGGAGCAAAGTGCAAGGATGAGATCTTTTTCTCGGGAAGCTCCAATCCCATCCAATCTCTCTCTTCTCTTTCCGAGACTTTTTTTTGGCGCTGAAGGGGTGAAAATGCAAAAATATGGGGGACTTACAGTAAAAGTTCCCAACCTTTGAGCTAATAACGGGGATGTTCATCCTAACAGCTAGGCGGCATCTTGATTGGGGTGCACCCAAATTCCAATGTGCACGGGCGCATTTAATTGTAACTCTCTCTCAATGTATAATTGTAACTCTTTCACACCCCAATTCCAATGTGCACGGGCGCATTTAATTGTAACTCTCTCTCAATGTATAATTGTAACTCTTTCACTATATATATATATATATATATATATATATATATATATATATATATAGGTCATACATGTACTTAAATATATTGATATTTTATACATATATAAATTTTATAACAAATAGTTTATACGTTGAAAAGTAATTTTAAAGTTATTATTTATATCAAACTATTTTATTATATTGAATTTGTACTATTTTTAGATAGTTACATACACATATCCAATAGGGATGGACATTGATATGATAATAAAATATATAATTCGAAATACAATGAATAAAGTAAATTATAATTTTATGATTATACGAGGCCCATTTTGAGATAATTGCACCATAATTTTGGTACGTTGAAGTTGCACCTGAATATTATTCTCTCACTCTTTCTTTTTATATATGTATATGAGATATATTCAAGTGTACTGCAGTGACTCTAAAATGGGTCTCACATGATGATAAAATTTAAATTACTTCAGCATTATATTTAAAATAACATATTCTATTACCTTATCAATTTTCATCCCAATTGGATATACGTATGAACCTCATCTGAAAATGGTACAAATTCAACATAATAAAATAGTTTGATATAAATAACAACTTTAAAGTAGTGTTTTCAATATGTAAATCATTTGCTATAAAATTTATATATGAATAAATGATTATATAAAGTTCGTTGCATTCTAATATGTGTAGGGTCCATTTTTGGACAACTATATCGTTGTTCTAGTGTAGTTGCACACACCAGAACAAGTCTCTCTATACATATTATTTTGTAAGACAATACGTATGTAACATTGCATTCATATTATTTGTATGAATTTAAGAATAATAATTTGGCGAAAAGCTTGGTATGCATTATAATTTTAACTTACGAGTTTGTTGAAAGAACTTAAAAACCACAATCAATAATAATGTCTATTGTATTTAAAAGAGAATGTGAAAAAAGATATTCGGTGAAAAAAGAATATTATGAAGAGCTGTGATCCGATTAGAATAGCCTAAGTTAGGCCATACTTAGGACAACCTAAAATTTATTTTTTATTTTTTCAATTGTTTTTACCAGTAAAAATTTGTCTTTAATCTATAAACCATGTTTTACTATTTTTCAATTTTTCTAAGTACGTTTTATTTTTAAACGCAATGACATTATTGCAATTTTCTGCCCTAAGAAATTTCAAAAAATTATAATAATGTTACTTTGTTTAAAAATAAAAATATTTAAAAATTTAAAATAGTAAAACTTAGTTTGGAGATTAAAGAGACCTAACTTTACAGGTTCATAAAAAAAACTGAAAAAAAATACATATAATTTTTAGGCTAGGCCGGCCTAACCAGTCACATCTTTATTGTTAAATGAGAGAGAAAGATCTATGCACATTTTTTTCTTGCTATCTTTTTTTTTTTTGCCAAAAAATCATAAACAAATGGACTAAAATGTAAAAGTCAGGTGGGCTAAGTATCAAACTATCAAAGCCACAACACCACATCTCGCTTAATCAATGTGTATACATGCTCATAATTTCATTTTTGAATTCAAATTTATAAAATTCTTAACGAAAACACTTGAATCAATTACCCATCAAATGTTAATGGTAGGAAATAGAAATTCTACATTGTCACTGGACAGACATGGACCCTGATACAGTGCACCCAAGTGCTTTAACCAGTTTTTTATCTTTTGAATTTTTATTTTTATTTTTTTGAATTTTTTATACAAATACTAATCTAAGTGTATTTAACTTGTGCATCAATTTTTTGTAATTTTTAGAGTATTTTACATATTTATTTTTAATTTTTGAAAATCAATGGCCTTTTAGTGTGCCCATAAGGTGTGAAGACAATTCTTGAGCTGAATGGTTTTATCTATTTGGATTGCTAATGCTACAAGTGCAAGCTAGTTAAATATGGTGCTATGGACGTTTAGTTATTGCAATTATGAATTTTTTTTAAAAATGATGTCCCTAAGGAGGAAGCAACAATCCTTTATAACAAACCTTTGACTAATGTGATTGGAGCTAAGTTAGAAAAATGTTGTTTGCAATCGAACAAAGTCTTCCAATGTGGAATGTAGGCCAGGCAGGAAGGCCTCAAAAGATAACATCAAAGTATATAGTTAATGTGGATGCAAAATTGAAACAAGAAATAGAACAGGCTTTGGTATATAAAAAAAATAATCACAAACTATACAAGGCTTGAGTGTTAGAGAAATTACTTCTTAAACTAGCATCTAATGGGAGGTCAGTGAGTTGAATGGAGGCACTATGAGGGACCTAGGTGTAGAGCTTTATGAAGGTTGGTAAGATTGGAGAAAGGTGAGTTGGATGGAGGCATTGGGAGGGACCCGGATGTAGAGCTTTACGAAGGTTGGTAGGATTAGAGAGATGAAGATGATGGTGATGGCTAGGGAAGATATGGGAAGTCATTGTTGGAGAACAACTAGTGCATTTTCTTTATGTATGTATTTACGATCACCTTAATTTTAATTATATTCAAGTCCTAAGACATTTTAACAAATTTTCATTAGACGACCAGCATAATTGAGCAGAGGGTAATTCGACAATTTTTCAGCAATTTGGGTGGATTGTTTTAATACAAAGATGCTAGGATATTTACTTTTGCCTTCCTGAATATACAAAAGATTTCGATGAATCCCATGCAAACTGATGATCAAAATGGCTCACTACACAACTTCATCTATATAGTCAATCATATAGAATCATTTCTTTCATTAGAAGTATATATAAAATAATCTTTAATTAGATTTATATTGGGTTAAGATAAAATTTTCTCCTAATTGGGTTTACATGAACCCTAGTCGCGATTTTATTTTTTTTTCATGTTGAGCTTAAGTTGGGTTTTTTTAGTTCGGATCTAGGTTAAGGGCACGTTTGGTAAAAGTGGGAGGGGCTAGAAGAATGTGAGATTTGGTTTCCCAAGGTCAATGATTTCTCCATTAATAATCATATTTTTAACCTTGAGCTATAATATATAAGGTGTGAAGACAATTCTTGAACTGAATTGTTTTATCTATTTGGATTGCTAATGCTACAAGTGTAAGCTGGTTAAATATGGTACTATGGATGTTTAGTTACTACGGTTGTGAATTTTTTTGAAAATTGCGTCCTAAGGAGGAAGCAACAATCTTTTGCAACAAACCTTTGCTTAATGTGATTGGAGTTAAGTTAGAAGATAGTAGTTTGTAATCGAACAAAGTCTTGCAATGTGGAATCTAGGCTAGGTAGGGAGACCTCAAAAGATAGTATCAAAGTATACCCTTGATGTGGATGCAAAATTGAAACAAGAAATAGAACAGGCTTTGGTATATAAAAATATAATCACAAACTATACAAGGCTTGAGTGTTAGAGAAATTACTTCTTAAAATAGCATCTAATGGGAGGTCTGTAAGTTGGATGGAAGCATTGAGAGGGACTTAGGTGTAGAGCTTTATGAAAGTTGGTAGAATTTGAGAGAGGTGAGTTGGATGGAGACATTGGGAGGGGCCTAGGTGTATAACTTTATGAAGATTGGTGAGATTGGAAAGATGAAGATGATGGTGATGGCTAGGGAAGATATGAGAAGTCATTGTTAGAGGACAACTGGTGCATTTTTTTACGTATGTAATTACAATCACCTCAATTTTTTAATTACATTCAAGTCCAGTGGATGACCAGCACAATTGAGCAGAGGGCAATTCAACAATTTAATTACAGTTTAGGTGGGCCGTTTTAATACAAAGATGCGAGGATATTTATTTCAACCTTTCAAAATATTCAAAAACTTTCGATGAATCCTATGCAAATTCATAGTTAAAATGGCTCACTACACGACTTCATCTATACAGTCAAACATATAGAATCATTTCCTTCATTAGGTTTGGATACTAGGTTTACATGAACCCTGGTTGCAATTTTATTTTTTCTTCATGTTGAGCTTAAATTGGCTTTTTTAGTTTGGATCAAGGTTAAGGGCACGTTTGGTAACATGTATAAGTGGGAGGGATTAGAAGAATGTAGGATTTGGTTCTCCAAGGTCGATGATTTCTCCATCAATAATCATATTTTTTTCACTTTTATCCCTACATTTCAATCATTTTTCCTACCAACTGCCTCAATCAACCCTATTTATTATAACTCTATCCATATCATTTCATATCAATCAAACAATTTTTTAAAAAATTTATTTTTTATTTCCCACTCAATCCCATAATCCCACGAACTTTGACCTTTCCAAATGTCCCCTAAATTAACCCAAGTTGCACCCTACTAATTTATGTTAGGATTATTTGTATTCATGCTAAACTCGAAAGTAAATAATTGTATTCATGTCAATTGACTTTTAAATCTTGCATCTATGTCGATAATTTTTTAAACATTTCCATCTATCACAACTTTGTTAAGTAGAACATAATGACTACTAAATACCCTTGTTAGGAGTTGACTTCATTGAATTGAGTTAACTACTCAAGAAGGGTTTAAGTCTACTATGGAGTCAACTTTTACTAAAAAGTGTAGATTAGTGTTGTTGGCGGAGTGGTACTCATTTTTAGCTTTCTTGCTTGTGGTCTTGGCATCGAAACTCGTGTGGAGCAAAAATAATAATAAAAAGAAAAGGCTTTCCTAAGAGTGTAGTGCAAAAGGTTTTGAGCGCATAAAATAGTAGACATTACAGTGAAGTCAACAATTTAATAGGGTATTTAGGTTTTACTTAAGGTAATTATTATAAATGAAAAATATTTTAAAAATTATTGAAATGAATGCAAAATAAAAAAAAAACTAACTGGTATAGATGCACTAATCTTACTTTTTTATGAGAAGTTATCTTACTTTGATTAAACATGAACGCGAATAATCTTTTATATATATTTACATAATTGATTATATTTATTAATATGTGTCGCGATGGCATACAACTGCTTATAAATCGATCAATCTATGGACATGTGTAAATTTTTTTTTATTTTTATAGAAATTTAGGCCCCACACAAACCTTAAATTTTATGAAATTTAACATTTTTAATTTTTTTTATTTTTTGAAATAAAAAGGGCATACACGCTTGGTACATGCACCTATGTCATTTTTAAAATTAAAAGTAAAATACTAAAAATTCAAAAAAAATACAAATTTCATTAAGAGTATGAGTTAGGCAAAGTATATACCTGATCTATTAAAAATCTAAAAATAAAAGAAAATTTTGTTTAAAAATTCAAAAATTAAATGTATAATTTATTTTTTATTTTTATTTTATTTTATTTTATTTTCTTTGCGCTGGCCTGGGCATGGGATCGCGACTTCCTATGAAAGTGCATAATAACCCATTGCGCAATCATTCTCATGTTGACATTATAATCCTTTTTCATGTATGCATTTTTAATGAATACACGCATGTGCCATCACTTCGTATTGATCAGTAGGTGCCTGCACGTAAGGGTGCAACTCAGGCTCGTGAAACTCGAGTTCACCTCAACCCTAATCCTAACCCTATTTGTAAATCTTCAACCTTAACCCTAACTCTAACCCTATTTGTAAAACCTCAACCTTAACCCTATTTTTGATATTCGGACTCGGGTTGAGTTTCGGGTTGACATATTACTATAAATATATATCCTATACTTATTTAATCACAAATTTATTGCTAAAAAAAAATCTAAAATGACAATTATTATAAGAAAGCAATAAAAATTTAAATACCATTGAAAAGTATTAAGAAGAAAAACATGTTTTGGGCCTTCTTTCGCATTTAGTTGAATAGTAACTATATTTTGAAGAATGTAGAAGTACAACCTTTGTTCGTCCTGCAATTTAACAAGAATATCAAAATCATATATAAAAATATTAGCATTCAACCATAAGACAAACTTTATAATATCAATTATAAGAAAAGAAAATAATCCCAAAAATACAATAATATCTAAACAAATAAGATTACAACAAGTTCAAAAATACAACTCCAAATCACAACATTCAAGGGAGGTCCAAGTCTACAACTTTAGTCTTAAATTCCAATAACAAAATTATAATATTTAACTTAAATTGTCAAGTTACAACATAATAACTTGAAACATTTTAATTTCTCACGTAGTCTTCATTCTTCTTGTCTTGTGTTATTCTCATTTATCAAGCCAAATTCTTTTTTTCCTAAAAGAAAACGCATAAAATCGATTTTATCTTATATGATTTAACTTAAGGAGCATATATATGCATATATATATATATATTCAAATATATAAATAATACCTCCTGTAATTTAATTTCTTAATGGAAGAGGTGGTAACGATCCTGAAGCAGCATTTCCCGATGTTTGAAAAACTTCATCTGAAAAATAAATATTAACATTAAAAATAATGTTAAGAGTAAGGTATAGGATTAAAACATAGAAAAATATATTTTACTTCTTGTGCATTTGTCTAGTTGATCAACAAATTCTTCATAATTTGAATTGAGTAGAGCTGCTTTCAACCAATCTTGAGAGCAAATCAAACACTCAACCAACATGGGTGTCAATGAACTACGATATTGGTCAAGAACACGCCCTCCAGTGCTAAATATAGATTCTGATGCAACTGTTGAAACAGGAATAACCAAAATATCTTTTTCCATAAAAGATAAAATCCTATATTTTGTAGTCGTTGACCACTATGCTAAAATATCAAATGGTTCTATATCATTTTCAACTAGATCTTTTAAATAGGTTTCAATTTCATTTGTGATAACTCCACCATTAGTGTTACTCATAGATTGTCATAACTTTCATTTTGCATGCTTTGATTCAGATGATGCCCCGCTCGTTTCAGACAAAGAACTTGTAGTACTACTAATAAACCCAGATTCATAGGTTCCATACAATTCAACCATTTTATCATACATTTTCTTTGATAATGTAGAAGCCTGATCCGCAGGAAGGAAAATGCTAAGACAATTCTAAATAGCCTAGCTTGTACCTTGGATCAAACACTACTGCAATGAGCAAATAAATGTTAAACTTGTCAATAGAACCCCAATATTTTGCAAGTTTTTCCTTCATTTTGTTGCATATGTGAAGAAGGATAGGATTACCATTCGCAGTTGGAAGTGAATTTAATCGATCTTAAATTGCATCAAGTTGAGAAAAATGATGTGGGAAAGTGATATATTTAGTACCCGACAAAATCTCTGTAGCTTAAAAAATAAAATAAAGAAGTCACAAAGGACTCTAGCATGATTCCAATCTTCTTCAAGAGGAGGATTAGTGCTTCTAAAAGTTGCTTCATTCACTTCAAGATATTTGAAAGCCATTTCAAAGGGTAGAGCATGTTTCAACATTAAGTATGTAGAATTCCAACGTGTTGACATATCTAAACACAAAGACATTTTACTCGAAATTCTAACACTTTCATAAGATTTTCCAAATGCTTGTTCTCTACTAGGAGAACTCTTGACCCACTTTATGCTATTACGAATTCAAGCAATGGAGTCCTTGATTTGATTGGTTCCCTCTTTCACAACCAAATTTAAAATGTGCGCAATACAACGGATATGTAAAGATTCTCCATCTCCAAAGAGAGCATTCTTCATTTTTAAATTTAAACACAAAGTGTTTAGCGCAACATCATTGGCCAATGCATTATCAACCGTAAGAGTACACACTTGTCTAGTATTTCAAGCATTCAGACATTCTTCAATTGCGTTAGCAATAGCTTCACCCATGTGTGGTGAAGGAAAAATACAAAAATTAAGAATGCACTTTTGAAGAGTTCAATTAGAATCTATAAAATGAGCAGTCACACATAAATACCCAATATTCTGATTTGAAGTCCACAAATCTGTTGTCAAGCATACACGCTGAACATCCTCACTAAAAATCTTTCATAATTTAGCCTTCTCTAACATGTATATTTTAAAGATTTCTTTCACAATTGTGGTCCTTGAAACATGTTTAATGAGTGGCTGCATAACTTTACAAAATTCTCTAAACCCTTCATTTTCAACAAATTTAAATGATAATTCATCAAGAATAATAATTCTTGTCATTGCTCTTTTGCAGGCTTCTTGGTCAAATTTCCAATTTGACATAAATATTCCACCTTCATTAGTTACAGTTTGAAATGATAACAAGCGCTGACCCTTAGCTCTTTTGTTGGTATTATACTTACATAATTTTAAGTGTCTAATTAATGTGCTTGTTTCTTGAGCACTTGGGAACTTAAGTTTAATCTTATAATACTTACAAATACTCCATGCAATTTTTTCATTTTTGTCCAAAATCCTTTCAAACTCTTCCCAAACTGGTAATAAAATTTTATATTATGTTCAAAATGTTGGAAACAATGTTTAAAACAAAAAAAAATTGACCAAAGCATAAGTTTTGATGATTAACAAAGTCAAATTTGAGTATAAAGTGATTACTAATGATTATGTTGAATGTTTTAAGGGATGAAAACAGCTAAGTCGATTCCCAAGTCGACTTGGACTTCGACTTGAGGTGAAGTCGATTCCGAAGTCGACTCCACATGCGACTTCAAATGATCATTTTTGGACAGCGTTGAAAATGAGAGTTGAACATACTGAAGTTGCAGGCCAAGTCGACTCCATTTGCGACTTGGAAGCCAAGTCGCAGACGAAGTCGACTCCAGCATCGACTTGAAATGGCAAATTCCTTCAAGCGTTGATTTTTAAATAGAACATTCCGAAGTCGCAGTCGAAGTCGACTCCAGTTTGCGACTTGGGCGAAGTCGCAGACGAAGTCGACCCCAAAATCGACTTGAGGTTCTCAAAGTTTAAGATAAAGATTTAAGATCATTTTCAAGATGAAGATAACTCAAGTCTTTCAAATCTAAGTATATGAAGACTAATAGCAAAGCTGGGTACATGAATTCATTCCAAATCAAAGAAGATTTGATCATACAAGATTCAAGTTCTCCAAGATTCACAAGTTTTGAAGCCAATCTAAGATGAAGATAATGTTCTATTATTGAAGGAAAGTAGCTAAGCAAGCAAGAGGAGAATCAGCAAGGACTAAACTGTTTTTGGCACAAGAACTGGTCAAGTCGCAACTCAAGTCGACTCCAAGATCGACTTGAGGTCAAGTCTGAAACCAAGTTGACCTAGAACTCAGACTTGGAAACTGCAGAGCTGCCGAAGTCGCACACGAAGTCGACAGCATGCGACTTGGGTGAAGTCGCAGACGAAGTCGACTCCACCTGCGACTTGGGGAAGTAACGTTCGAATTTTTGAACGTTGGAACATTTATTGCGCGCCAACCACTTCTATAACGTTCAAATCTTCCCTCCTCTATATATAGACACTCAAGCAAACGTGGATACAACAAGAAAAACAAGAAGACAGAGTCTAAAGAGAGAAAAGAAGTGCAAGCAAGAGTTTTTATTTGCTTTTCTCTAAATTTGAGTGGTCTATACACTTTCAAAAGAAGAATAAGCTTCAAGTTGTAACGTGCTTTAACGAAACACAATCCGTTGTTCCTACAGACTCTTCCTCAAGCTGAAACTTGCTACACAACTCAGTAAAGTGTAGATTTTCTTATTTTTCATTTTGTTGTATTGAACTTGATTTAGTTTGGGTAGCTAAGATCAAGTATAAGCAAAGTAGTGTGTGATTGGAGTGGAACTCATCACCTACTTGTGCTGTGCATTATTAATGCCCCCTAGAGCTAGAATCTAGAAGAGAGCGGAGACTCTAAGTGTATTCGCGGAATACATAGTGAAACCCAAGTCACAACGGTGTGTGAGCTTGGAAGAGTGGAGTAGGAAAATATTACCCGAACCACTATAAATCTTGTCTACTGCTTTTCCTTATTGCTTTCATTATCTTATTGCTCTCTATTTGTTTCAATCAAGGGGATTAAACTTTTAAGGGGTTAAGTTTTTAAATTCACCAAAGAATTTTATAAGAACCCAATTCACCCATCCC
The DNA here is from genome assembly GCA_030490835.1 of Annona cherimola. Taxonomy (NCBI): domain Eukaryota; kingdom Viridiplantae; phylum Streptophyta; class Magnoliopsida; order Magnoliales; family Annonaceae; genus Annona; species Annona cherimola. The sequence goes on along the minus strand of JASFXW010000080.1, from coordinate 87,180 downwards.
CTCTTGGGTTTTTCCATTAACTCGGAACCAACACAAAAAGTAAAAATATATTTATAGAAAAAAATTTAGGATAGTTAGAAACAATATCAATTTAGAAGTAAATATTTTAATAAATTTAATTATTAAAAACTTATATAGACAAATAAAGTGTAATTTTATGGTTTTAAATTTTAACAAAATTATAATTAATGACTTAGATAGTAAAAATATATTACATATTATATAATTTTTAAAAGTACTTTACCTGATTGATAAAACATGTTCTAGCTTTTAAATTAGAACTTTTCCTTAAAGTATGACAACAAATAAAACTTATTAAAAAGTGCGATGCCAAAAAAGTTAATAAGTGTTTGTCTTTATAATTTGAAAATTACTTCTAATTATATTTTCATATTTGGCCTACAATATAAAAGTGCTTATATGTATGTAAAAAATGACGAAAAGGGACAAAATAAGCATTTTCAATTTCGAAATATTTTAGATCTTACAAAAGAATGGCAAATATTTATTTCTTTTAACGATTGATCTTACATAAATAAAATAATAATGTGAATCTTATGTAATTTTAAAATACTTTACAATAACTGTACACAGAAAATTTTAATAAAATACATAATAATAAATACATAGATATGAATCACCTTCTTTATATTATCATCATGTAATTGTATGTATAATAACAAAAAATATGTCCATCTGCGACGGTTTTGAAATTTAAAGTGCCTTTTCATGTATATAAGTTATTTTTATAATGAAGAAAATATGTAATTATCTTATTCGAAATTGTTGATCTGAAAAAAAGCATTCTAGTGAGAATAGGAAATAAGCAACAAAATAAAGGAATAATGCCTTATAGGTTTTAAAAAAACTTTAATCATATTTGTTAGGACTGGAGAGTAGTTTCGTCTTTTAATTTATAATAATTGTGATTGACTTTTATGATGTCAAAAACCTTGGAATTATGCTGAGTGGAATCACAATTTTTTTGCAATTATAATTCTTAACTATGGTTTAATGTTGGGCGCAGCTGTCCTCTGCCGAGTAGGTCCAACTGGCGATTTAGTCGCGCTTGGGTCTGGCTAAGGGGGAAGGGAGTGGTCATTTGGAACAGCAGTGGTCGTTGGAACAGCAGCTGGTACAGGGGCGGGGGAAGACGAAGTTAGAGGCATATTCAGAAACAATCAGAGCGCCAATATGAATCAAAGTTTAGGGGACTTAGTGGGTGCCGAACTCCAGACAATGGTTATATCTAATGAAGCCATGAAGAAGATCAAGCCAGGAGATGACGCATCCATTCTTTGTTCTCTATGGTCATCCAAGACGTACAACAAGGAGATTTTCAAGTCGTTGATGCGCAGGCTGTGGAAAGCGAGAAGTGGTTGCCGATTTATAGAATTAGGGGAGAATTTATACCAGGTTGTCTTCTCGGATAAGGAGGATAAGGATCGCATCATGAAGGGTCGTCCATGGAGCTTCAAGAGATGTTTGGTGTTAGTCGAGGATCTGAACGAAGAGAAGGAGCTTGCCCACATTGTGCTTGTTAAAACGCCAATGTGGATCCAAATTTCTAGAGTCCCTTATATTGTGGACAGAAACTTGTTAGGACGAAGCATTGGAAACTCCTTTGAGGAGATGATTGAATTAGTGGCCACAGAAACCGATATCAAGTTGAAAGTGATAATAGACTGTCGGGAACCCCTTAGAAGAGGGATGTTTATCCAGATAGGTTCTTAATAGCGGAAGTGGATCACATTTCAATATGAAAAACTACCTATATTCTGCTATCTGTGCGGAATTATGGGACATGCTCATTGAGACTGTGAAAGGAAAATCAAATTGCAAAAATAGCCAGCAGAAGCTGACATGCCATATGGGAGTTGGCTAAGGGCGGGTGTGAGACCAATGCAGACGCTGTATGGGCAGAGCAACAACAATAGGGCAATACCAACTAAATATTTGGGTATGAATCGTTATATTCAAGCGGGGCAATCGGAGGAGAGTTCAGGATGCGGGATAGCGGATGAAAGGAGAGGTGGGCAATGCGAGGACAGCATAATGGAGTACAGCCCTGATCAATGCTGGCGAGGGGGCGAAGACGCTATGCCTAGTTCAGTCCAAGGGGCCATATCAAATACAAAAATGACGATCTGCACGGCTATAAATTCCCAAACACTCAATCCCATTACCCATCAGCAACATGGTGCCATCTCCAGCGGTCAGTTGGACTCCTCAAACGGCTCTCATCAACACTACCGAACACTTATCCTCCAGGATTTGTTGGGTATATACGTGCAGAACTGGAAGGGAGGGGATGGCAGTGCTCCTGAGTTTCCAAATCTGCAGGAAGTACAGATCCTCAATGATAAAAATAGAGACAGCGAACCACATACCAGGATAATGATATGGGAGAGAGAGGAAGGGGGCCGTTTGTACGGTGAGGGAGACGATGCTAACCTTCGGCTTGATGCTCAAAAGCGCCATGTTGATCACATAGGGGTTGTTGATAGACCTGGATGGAGAGAGGGGCATGTTGATGGCGGCATGAAAATCAATCAAATGAAGGGTAAGTGGAAGAGAAGGGCTATAAGAGGGCAAGAGATGAGGAAAATTGAACCGTTGAAAGACGACGAGCTAGGACATGGAAAGCGAGGCCGGGAGTGTGAAATGGAGGTATATTCGGCGATGAAAAAACTGAAGGAAAGTCACGGTAATCAAGATACAAATGAGGTGGAGGTTGGGGAGTGTCCCCAGCCCCACCTCATCTAATATGGCCCTACTTGCTTGGAATTGCCGTGGGCTTGGGAACCCACGTGCGATTCGTAGCCTTCTTGATTTAGTCAGGAAACAAAATTCCAGTTTAGTCTTCCTTTGTGAAATGAAATGTAACTCAAAAGAGATGGAGGGCATCAGAAGAAGACTTAAGTTTGATGGTTGTTTTGTTGTGGAACCAAATGCTAGAAGGGGAGGCTTGGCTCGGTTATGGAATAACGATAAACCAGCGTGCATCAAGAGCTTTTCTTCCCACCATATTGATGCAGATTTTCTTGGTTGGCGATTCACAGGTTTCTATGGCCATCCTGAAACTCACCACCAATACCAAAGCTGGAACATTCTCAAATCACTATGCAATGGGAGGGGTGATCCATGGCTAGTTGTGGGAGATTTCAATGAAGTATTGGGCCCGAGTGAATATATTAGTGGGAGGACTCGCCCCCAGACATGAATGGACCTTTTTTGTGAGACCATAGACAGATGTAATTTGTTGGATATTGGCATTTCTGGTTCGACTATGACATGAAAAAATAACAGAAGGGGACAGCAACAGGTGGAAGTGAAGTTAGACAGGGGGCTTGCATCTTTATCTTGGATGAACCTATTCTCATATGCAAAAATCAATCATCTATCAGCTCCCACATCAGACCACTGCCCCATTTTACTAGTTCTTGATTCAAATGTTAGAAGGAGGAAACTGCCATGGGAATTCAAATATGAGCTCTTTTGGGCTCGACATAAAGAGGCTAATAGAATTGTTCACCAGGTTTGGGAGTTTGAACCGCCAATGGCTTTGAACAATAATGAACAACTTTCATGGAAGATTAAACGGTGTGGCATCGAACTGTCCAAATGGAACCGATGGAGGAGAGGAAATCTCCGGAAGGCAATCAAGCATAAGTAGAGGGAGCTTCAATCTATTATGGGTATGAGGCCTAGCGACACAAGGGATGAAGCTATGCAGAAGCTAAAATCCAAGATCAATCTTTTGTTGGAAGATGAGAAGCAGATTTGGAGAATGAGAGCAAAGTTACATTGGCTTCAGGGGGGAGACAAAAATACCGGGTTTTTCCATTGCATTGCCTCTAACAGACAACGTACTAATTTCATAGAGGCATTGAGGGACTGGAACGACGGATGGGTTAGGGACCAGGATCAGTTGATGGATATGGCTGTTAATCACTTCTCGGAGATCTATTCTGTATCAGAACATAGGGAGGGGCCATGGATTGAAAATGTCATCACAAGGCAAATTTCTGAAGAGCAAAAGATGTCCTTAACCAAACCTTTGCAGAATGAGGAGGTTATCACTGCAGTTAAAGGAATGAGTCCCACTAAGGCCCCAGGCCCAGATGGCATGTCGGCGGGATTCTATCAAAAGCACTGGAACATTGTGGATAGAGAAATCATCAAGTGGTGCAAGATGTTTATGGAAGAGAGCAACCCCGCCAATCTACACAGGCATGTCAGGGAGGCAAACTCAACTACACTAATTTTGATCTCAAAAAGGACTAGAGCCAATGTATTATCTCAGTTTAGACCGATTAGCCTATGCTATATGGTCTATAAAGTCTTGGCAAAGGTCCTAGCAAACAGACTTAAATTGGTGCTCCATGATATCATTGGAGAAGAATAAAGTGCTTTTGTGCCTCAAAGGCTTATCACTGATAACATGTTGATAGCCTATGAAGCAATCCATTCACTTCGGAAACACAAGAAAGGGCGAAAGCAAGAGATGACTATTAAGTTAGATATTTCAAAGGCCTATGACCGGGTTGATTGGAACTTCCTCAAAAGGATGATGGAGACTATGAACTTTAGCTTGGGGTGGATCAATTGGATCATGAGCTGCATTACGACGTTCAGGTACAGAGTCAATGTAAACGGCTTCAAATCTTCATACTTCCAACCTCAAAGGGGGTTAAGGCAGGGAGATCCGCTTTCTCCATACCTTTTTCTACTATGCGCAGAGGGTCTGTCTGCACTGATTTCTTCTGCTGCCGCTAGTGGTGCAATTCATGGTATGAGACTTCAACCTCAGGGCCCAACCATTACTCATCTACTATTTGCGGATGATGCAATTATCTTCCTTAGAGCGGAGGAGACAGATGTAAGGAATTTTTTGGACATTCTTGATCAATATGCGGCGTCCTCAGGTCAAATGGTAAATGTTGACAAAACTGCAGTTTTCTTCAGCAATAATGTGGATAGTTATGCAAGGAGGGAGATGATCCAACTTCTAGGGTCTGTGGGACATGATTTCCATCAATATCTTGGCCTACCGGCGTGGCTCGGAAGATCCAAAGTTGGAATATTCAAGGGCCTTAAAGAACGCATCTGGATTCGATTGCAAGGATGGAAAGGAAAGTTGCTCTCGTGAGGTGGAAAAGAGGTGTTAATCAAGGCAGTAGCGCAGGCTATTCCTTCATATACTATGAGTATCTTTTTACTGCCCAAATCCTTTTGTAATGACATTAATGGGATGATAAGCAAATTTTGGTGGAGAGAAAAGAATGGAAAAATGAAACTAAGCTGGGTGGCATGGAAGGACATGTGTAAGCCGAAGCGATCGGGTGGTATTGGATTTAGGGATCTCCATAAATTCAATTATGCTCTTCTGGCAAAGCAGGTATGGAGGTTAGTATCGACTAACACATCTTTATGCTACAAAGTTCTCAACGCCAGATACTTTCCAAACTCAGACATTTGGACATGTAAGGCGAGGCCATACGATTCTTATACCTGGAAAAGTGTTCTGAAGGCGCGTGATGTGATTCAAATGGGCTGCAAATGGAGAATTGGAGATGGGAGCAAGTTAAGTTTTTTGCAGATTGCTGGCTCGATTCAACGATTGAGAAAGCAGGACCTCTTCCTTCATCAATCCAAGAAGATGTGCGGGTCAGTTACTTTATTCACAGCGACACAAATTCATGGAACAAGGACCGGGTGGTGGCGGCCGCTGGTGAATCTTCACGGCAAATGGTTAATCGGATTCCCCTTCCTCATGGGAATGTGGAGGATCACATATTTTGGAAGCATGAACCAAATGGCTTCTACACGGTCAAGTCGGCCTACAGATTATTATCCTCTGATGATGACAACCAATCCCCTTCTGGTTGTTATAGGGCAATATGGCGGATGAAACTCCCAAGTAAGGTCAAAATTTTGGATGGAGACTTGTCAAGAATGCCCTTCCAACATTTCTAAATTTGTCTCACAGGGGCATTGTCGTGGACCCTCGCTGTGTGTTGTGCATGAACGATCCCGAAGATGCAAATCACTTGTTCCTAAGATGTGCAAAGACTGAAGGGATTTGTTGGAAAGCAGCAAGGTTGGTTGTCCAGGAGATAACTATTGGGGAGATATTGGAGACCTTGGTGCAGGAAAACAGGCCTGAGGACCTTTCTTTCTTCATCCTATGCTGCTGGCGGATATGGTATTTACGAAACAAGGTCAGAGAGGAGGGACTTCAATCAACATTCACAGACACATTGGCATGGTGTTTGGAGTTCTCCAACCAGTTTAGGAGCGCTAATATGCTTGTTCATACGGGTCTCCTGGACAGACCCTTGGTGCCTCGTTGGTCCAAACCGCCGACGGGGTTTGTCAAGATAAATGCAAACGCTTGTAGTCATGGGGATTTGATTTTTTCGGATGTGCAGATGTCATTAGAAACTCCCAGGGCGTATTTGTTGCAGCAAGGGGGTGGAAACAAGTGGGTGTTATGAAACCGTTATACATGGAGGCTACGGCTTTTTTATTGGGGCTGAAATGGGCGCTTCGGATTAATGCTAGACGGGCACAGATTGAAACGGATTCACTCATATTATGTAACTATTTGTCCAATAGTGAACCCATTTCCTCCCAAGTGGGCTTTATTATTGATGAAGCAGGAACATACTCAATGCCATTGCTTCTTTTTCGGTCCATCATGTTCTTCGGCAAAGAAATACACTTGCTCATTCTTTAGTCGAATTAGTTGTTGTATCTCCTCTGAACCACCAGTGTTGGTGGGGCAACCTCCCACAGGCTATTTGTGGGAAAATCTGAACAGATAATTTTTTGAAAATGTCAAATTTGGATTACTCTATTCCTAATCCCTTTAATCTTGAAGGGGAAGAGGGATAGAGTGGTTCTTTCTTTCTATTAAAAAAAAAAAAAAAAACTATGGTTTAATGTTTCAGCCAAACTGACTTGAAAATAACCAAATCTAGGGGATGTTTGGAAATCTCATGTGGGAAATATGAGAGTGAATTTGTGAGAGCACAGGTTTCAAAGCACATCATCCATCGATCAAGCATTACATTTTTCCACTTTTACCCCTCTGGTCTAATCATTTTTCCTATCAACTACTTTCTAACAAACCTATTTATTCCAACTTTATCCCTATCATTTCATATCAATCACACAACTTCTAAAATATTCAATTTTCTATACCCACCAAATACCATATTTCCCACAACTTTTACATTCCCAAACATCTTCCTAGAGTTCCGGTGAAGTTAAGTGCATGGAAACGCTCGACCAAACAGAGCAGAAGAATGAATGGTAAACGAGTAGGGACGCATACCCAAGTCCAGTCAATGCTCTACTGAACTTTTTATTTATTTATTTTTTGAAACATGCTCTACTGAATTATTGGTGGGCTGCTGAGGCGTGCATTGGCGTCGGCAACAATATATTGCATGCTAGGTGGGATACGCTTCGGTGCAAAATCTCATGAGGGGTCCAATTTTGATGGTTAAAATAAAATCCAACCTGTCACATTATTTAGTAATGGAGATTTTCTAGAATAATGCCAAAAAATTATGTCAATTGGAATCGTATTGGGTGGTACTCGAGTAAAGATGTGTGCGTAAATTCTAAAAAAAATACTTAACTTCATCTACAGATATATTGGGATCTTATAAAACTTTAGACGATCATTTATCTACACGAAAATAGTGTTTTATACGGTTTAGATTTTAATCTAACAAGTTTGAAAATTACATCTAAACTAAATAATTTTATCATTACGTTGATTTTACACCTTTGCTGATGATGTCTGTGTGCATGTTTTGATTTTGATCAAAATGATATATTTATTCAAATAATAAATCTAAATGTAAGTGGTGGAGTAGATATTTATTTCATTAGTGAGATGACCCCAGTTAAGGATGTTGCACCGTGGACAAGAACAACCCAGTATATCCCTTTATATTTCCACGGATAAGTTTCGCTTTTGAGAACAGTTCAGAACTTCGGATCTGGAGCACCGGCGGCTTACGCACTTGACGAGGTTCGATTCTTTCTTCTTCTTTTTTTCTTGCGTCTTTTTTTATTTTTAGTTCATATGACCATACATGCACTTGGGAGTTCATTTAATCATATTGGTCGCTATTGTCTTTTATTTGTATGGTAATTATTTACAACCATGCTGAAATAGATTTTCCTCCTCCAAGTGGAGCGATCAGCCTCTTTCAGATGTTAATGAATATATTTTTTTTAAGCTGCTACCATACTTGCTCCATTTATCCGTTCCAGAGTTAGCTAGACCCTGACTAGAATTCAATTTCTTGGTGGGAACGAGGAAGTCTGATGTTTGATCCAAACTTTTTGATCTTTTAAGGGGGCTGATCATGTGGATGCGAATTTCGAGAGTATTTGCTCTATCTTATCTTATGGCAACAGTCATATCCGATTGTTTAGCAGACTATGCTAGTTGGTCTACTAAACATACCCTCAATATTAGCATGTTAATTAGTACAGTTTTTTAACCAATACTAAAAGGCGATATTATCAAAAGAGCGGGTTAACCTCAGTCAACTAGAGCTCCGACTAGACCGGCTAATATTCCTACTTTCTAAAAAAATTCAATAAACGATTTCTTATATTTATTTTATATGCTAAGTTTCACAATTTTTAAATGCATACGAACCTACCTATGAATTAGATGCAACTTATACCCCTTGGATTTCTCATTTATTTTTTTTATACAAATCATTATATATCTTTTATGTTGGTTATATTTAACCCTAGTTTTATATTGAATATAAAAAAAATTATTTAGATATTATATATAATATATTTTATATTGAATGTAAAAATAAAAAATAAGGTTTGTTTTTACTTTAATCCGAATTTTAACCCTAGTTACAAATCAAATTTTCAAGTTTGAGTTGTTCAGCCTCGCGCTTTATAATGGCAAGCTTCAGAATGTCATGTTGAGTTTGATGGGTCAGCTTAGTAAGCTACATTGCTTTTGTATTTCCAGAGTTGGGGCAGTTAAATTTATTATGTAGGATTATACAATTGGATTGAGTGATTTATGATTCGCCAAGAATGGCGTAACAGAACCCATGCAGCCAACCCCACATAGGTGGGAAATAGCTTATGATGATGATGATTGAGTGATTTATGATTCAAATGAAAAGGGGAATGAGAAATTGTATTAAAATAAAAATGTAATATTGAAAATTACAAAAGAGATGATGTAGTTTATTGGAAAAACGAAAAAATGTGCTGGGAGTTAAAATTTTTTTTGGAATGAAAAATTATCGCGCCTCATTATCATTCTTTATCTCCCCATCCTCCTCACTTTGTTTTTTTGAATGAAGTGGGTCCTCCCGACTTTGGCAGAGACTGCTTTGGAGAAATAAACTCACTAGCATATTTGGGCAATAGTCTCCAAAACTATAAAAGTTTTAATGCTATTGGTCTCTATTGATTTCTGGTTTTTTTTTTTCTTTTTTAGATGCTCGATTCTTGTTTAATTAATTTCATGATTTTTACTCGCTGCCTCCTCCTCATCTTTTAAATTTTAAATTAAATTTTGTTGTCTTAGTTTGTAGCCTTTTTAGTTTCCACGCCAATATGCATTGCAATAAAGATTCATATTCATACCGTCCCGTTTCTCATTTGTCATTTTTTTCGTTTTCCTATTTCTTATCTTCATCCCTATTTCCTTCCAGCAATATCCCTTTTTTATTCTTAGGGTTTTTTTTTTTGTATCTTATATATTTTTTTACTATATTATTGGTTGGCAACTGGATCAGCAGCTACCGCTTACTCGAACTAATCATCAGCAACTGTTGGAGGCTTAAAATTTCTGCCTTGCATTTTGTCCATCAGGTGTAACATCTATTTGAAGTCTCGAGATTTTCAGCACTGCATTTTTTGTACTGCATCCCGCGATTTTATAATATCTATTTTAATTTGTGAGATTTTCCGATGTTATTGTCGAAAATTGTAAATTTAGGCTTCACATGTTTGATCACAATATCTCTATTTCTTAGCTTTAAGCCGCTAATGCTGCCGCCAGTCTTTGCTTCTTAGCTTTAAGCTGCAAACATGTTTTACTTTCATTGACTGGGGAAATGTTCAAGAATTCAATCTTTAAATTTCTATGACAATGCCGCTATGTTTATAAATTTTGGAAAAAATACTTAAAAATATCCAAATTTGGTAAAAATTTGTTTATCAATTCAATTTATCTAACTTAACACGTTTGTAAAAAAAAATGAAAGACACCCAAAAATATGTTTTTTAGGCCAACCTAAGTCGATTATCTTTTTAGATTAAATACACCTTGATTAAGAGTTTTGTTATAATAATTACCAAAAAATAATAAAAAATATGATTTCCAACTAGATGCATGGTTGCATTAAAATATACCTCTCTCTATATATGGTTCCGCTTTTATGTAACCTGGTTACATAGAAGTAGAGCCCTATAATTCCTTCAAATCCTAAAATTTTAATCATTAATGAGAAATTAAATGCATTCATTATATTTAACTTTATTTGTTTATCTAGCAGACCAAGTCGCATCCTATTCAAATAAGTTTATGAGATGCATTTGTTAAAAAATATCAATTTAAAATAGTTTTTTGACATTTAAACCGTCCAAAATATCAATTTTGTGTGTCTAAATTATTCTATAAAGTATTATTATATTATAATACATGTGTGAATACATCTAAGTATTGATCATAATTTACACATGAGTATATATTAATAAAAAAGAGATATATATATGAAAAATAATATAACTTATCTATAATATAAGTTCAAAATGACAAACATGTTTTGAAACATAAATATAAATAATATAAGATATGTAAATTTAAAGAAATATTATTTACATATTAAATATAATATATTTTATATTGAATTTAAGGTAAAAAATGATGTTTATTTTCACTTTAATCCTAATTTTAGCCCTAGATACAAATCAAGTTTTTAGGTTTTGGTTGTTCAGCCTCACGCTTTAGAATAATAAGCTGAAGAATGTCATGTCGAGCTTGATGGACCAACTTAATAACTTAAGAATGTCATGCCAAAAGTTGGGGCGGTTAAATTGATTATTTAGGATTATACAATTAGATTAAGTGATTTATGATTTAGATGAAAAGGGAAATGAGAAATTGTATTAAAATAAAAAAGTAATATTAAAAATTACAAAAGAGATGATGTCATTTATTGGAAAAACGAAAAATTGTGTTGGGAGTTAAAATTTTTTTTGGAATGGGAAATTGTCTTGTCTCTTTATCATCCCATATTCCCCTCCACCTGACTTTTGTTTTGTTTTGTTTTGTTTTTTTTTTTTTTAATGAAGCCCATCCACCCGACTTTAGCAAAGACTGCTTTGGAGAAATAAACTCACTAGCATATTTAGGCAATAGTCTCCAAAACCATAAAAGTTTTCATGCTATTGCTATCTATTGATTCCTGATTTTTTTTTCTTTTTTAGATGCTCGATTCTTGTTTAATTAATTTCATGATTTTTACTCACTGTCTCCTCCACATCTTTTAAATTAATTTCTGTTTGTCTTAGTTTGCAGACTTTTTATTTTCCAGGCCAATATGCATTGCAATAAAGATTCATATTCATACAGTCCCATTTCTCATTTCTCGTTTTTCGTTTTCCTATTTCTCATCTTCGTTTCCCATTTCCATCCCGCTATATCCCTTTTTTATTCTCAGGTTTTTTTTTCTCTTATATATATTTTACTGTAGTCTCTGTTTGCAACTGGATCAGCAGCTACCGCTAACTCAAACTAGTCATTAGCAACTGTTGGAGGCTTAAAATTTCTGCCCTGCATTTTGTCCATCAGGTATAACATTTATTTTTAGTCTCGAGATTTTCTGCCCTGCATTTTTTGCACTGCATCCCACAATTTGATAATGTCTATTTTAATTTGTGAGATTTTTCCATGTTATTGTCGACAATCGTTAGTTTAGGCTTGACATGTTTTACCATAATATTGCTGTTTATTAGCTTTAAGCCGCTAACACTGCCTGCATTTTTTGTTTTACTTCCGCTGACTAGGGAAATGTTCAAGAATTCAATCTTTAAATTTCTATGACAATGCCACTATGTTTAAAATTTTTGAAAAAATACATAAAAATATCCAAAATTGGTTAAACTTTGTTTATATCTTGCTTAACATGTTTGTAAAAAATTAAAAAAACACCTAAAAATATGTTTTTTAGGCCAAACTAAGTCAATCATCTTACTAGACTAAATACACCTCGATTAAGAGTTTTATAGAAGCAATTTTCAAAAAATAATAAAAAATATCATTTCCAACTGGATACATGCTTGCGTTAAAATTAACCTCTCTCTCTATATATAGTTCCGCTTTTATGTAACCTAGTAATATAGAAATAAAGACATATAGTTCCTTCAAAATCTAAAATTTTAATCCTTAATAATAAATTTAATCCATTCATTGTATATAACATTATTTTTTAATCTAGCAGACTAAGTTTCATCCTAATCAAATTAGTTTATGAGACACATTTGTTAAAAAAATTATCAATTTAAAGTAGTATTTTCGACATTTAGACCGTCCAAAATATTATTTTTGTGTGTTTAAATTATTCTATAAAGTATTTTTATAATATAATACATGTGTGAATACATCTAAGTATTGTTCATAATTTAGACATGAATATATATATAAATAAAAAATAGATATATGTGAAAAGTAATATAATTTATCTATATTATAAGTTCAAAATGACAAACATGTGTGGAAACATGCATATAAATAGTATAAGAAATCTAAATTTAAAGAAATATTATTTAGATATTATATATAATATATTTTACATTGATTATAAAAGAAAAAAAATGAGGTTTGTTTTTACTTTAATCCTAATTTTAACCCTAGTTACAAATTAAGTTTTCAGGTTTGGGTTGTTTAGCCTCGTGCTTTATAACGGCAAGCTTCAGAATGTCATGTCGAGTTCAATGGGCCAGCTTAGTACCCTAAATTGCACTTGTATTTCCAAAGTTGGGGCAGTTAAATTGATTATGTTGGATTATACAATTGGATTGAGTGATTTATGATTCAAATGAAAAGGGAAATGAGAAATTGTATTAAAATAAAAAATAATATTGAAAATTACAAAAGAGATGATGTCATTTATTGGAAAAACGAAAAATTATGTTCGGAGTTAAATTTTTTTTTTTTGGGAATGAAAAATTATCGTGGCTCATTATCATCCCATATCTCCCCATCCTCTTGACTTTGGCGGAGACAGATTTGGAGAAATAAACTCACCAGCACATTTGGTCAATGGTCTCCAAAACCATAAAAGATAAAAATATTAGTTAGATAGAAGATATGTACATTTAAAGAAATATTATTTAGATATTATATATAATATATTTTATATTGAATATCAAAATAAAAAATGAGGTTTGTTTTTACTTTAATCCTAATTTTAACCCTAGTTACAATTTTTTTTTCCTTTGCGAATGAAGCCCATCCTCCCAACTTTGGCAGAGACTGCTTTCGAGAAATAAACTCACCAGCACATTAGCGATAGTCTCCAAAATCATAAAAGTTTTAACGCTATTGCTAACTATTGATTCTTTTTTTTTTCTTTTTTAGATGCTTGATTCTTGTTTAATTAATTTTATGATTTTTACTCGCTAACTCCTCATCTTTTAATTTTTAAAATTAATTTTTGTTGTCTTAGTTTGTAGTCTTTTTATTTTCCACTCCAATATGCATTGCAATAAAGATTCATATTCATACCTCCCCAATTGTCGTTTCTAATTTTTCGTTTTCCTATTTCTCACCTTCGTTCCCCATTTCCGTCTAGCTATATCCCATTTTTATTCTCAGGGTTTTTTTTATCTTATATATTTTTTAGTGTAGTCTTGGCTGGCAACTGGATTAGCAGCTACCGCTCACTCAACTAGTCATCAGCAACTGCTGGAGGCTTAAAATTTCTGCCCTGCATTTTGTCCGCCAGGTATAACATCTATTTTAAGTCTCGAGATTTTCCGCCCTGCATCCCGCTATTTTATAATATCTATTTTAACTTATGAGATTTTTCCATGTCATTGTCGACAATCGTTAGTTCAGGCTTAACTAGCTTTGAGCCGCTAACGCTGCCTGCACTCTATGCTTCTTAGCTTTAAGCCGCTAACGCTGCCTACATTCTATGCATTCTTTGTTTTACTTTCACTGACTGGGAAATGTTCAAGAATTCAATCTTTAAATTTCTACGACAATGCCACTGTGTTTAAAAATTTTGAAAAAAATACTTTAAAATATCCAAAATTGGTAAAACTTTATTTATAAATTCAATATATCTAGTTTCACATATTTGTAAGAATAATTAAAAAATACCTAAAAATATATTTTTTAGGCCAACCTAAGTCGATCATCTTTCTAGATTAAATACACCTTGATTAAGAGTTTTATAAAAATAATTTTCAAAAAAATAATAAAAAATATGATTTTCTAATGGATGCATAGTTGCATTAAAATAAACCTCTCTCTACATATATGGTTCTGGTTACATCGAAGTGGAGCCATATAATTCCTTCAAAATCTAAAATTTTAATCCTTAATAGAAAATTTAATCTATTAATTGTATTTAACATTATTTGTTTATCTAGCAGATCAAGTTTCATACAAATCAAATAAGTTTATGAGCTATATTTGTTAAAAAAATATTAATTTTAAAGTAGTATTTTGGACATTTAGACTATCCAAAATATTTTTGTGTGTCTAAATTATTCTATAAAGTATTATTACATTAGAGTACATATGTGAATACATCTAAGTGCTGTTCATAATTTACACAAGAATATATATATTTTTAATAAAAAATAGATATATGTGAAAATAATATATGTAAAAAATAATAGAATTTATCTATAATATAAATTCAGAATGACAAACATGTGTTGAAACATAAATATGAATAATATAAGATATGTAATTTAAAGAAATATTATTTAGATATTATGTATAATATATTTTATATTGAATATCAAAACAAAGAATGAGGTTTGTTTTTACTTTAATCCTAATTTTAATTCTAGTTACAAATTTTTGGGTTTGGGTTTTTTAGCCTCGAGCTTTAGAATGGCAAGCTTAAGAATGTCATGTCAAATTTGATGAGCCGGCTTAGTAACCTAATTATATTTGTATTTCGAAAATTGGAGCAGTTAAATTAATTATTCGGGATTATATAATTAGATTGTGTGATTTATGATTCAGATGAAAAGGGAAATGGAAATTGTATTAAAATAAAAAAGTAATATTGAAAATTACAAAAGAGATGATGTCATTTATTGGAAAACGAAAAATTGTTTTGGAAATGAAAATTTTTCTTAGAATGAAAAATTATCGGTCTTATTATCATCCCATATCTCCCCATCCTCCTGACTTTTTTTTTTTATATATATATATAATTTGAATGAAGCCCATCCTCCTAACTTTGGCAGAGACTGCTTTGGAGAAGTAAAGTCACGAGCACATTTGGGCAATAGTCTCCAAAACCATAAAAGTTTTAATGCTATTGCTAGCTATTGATTCCTGGTTTTTTTTTTCTTTTTTAGATGCTTGATTCTTGTTTAATTAATTTCATGATATTTACTCCCTGCCTCCTCCTCATCTTTTAAATTTTTTAATTAAATTTTGTTGTCTTAGTTTGTGGACTTTTTATTTTACACGCCAATATGCATTTCAATAAAAATTCTTATTCATACCGTCCCATTTCTCATTTCTTATTTTTCGTTTTCCTATTTCTCATCTCCGTTACCCATTTCCGTCCAGCCATATTCCTTCTTTCATCTTGGCTTTTTTTTTTTTCAATTTTTTTAAATTGTAGTCTTACTTGGCAACTGGATCAGCAGTTATCTTTCACTCGAATTGGGCATCAGCAGCTGTTGGAGGCTTAAAATATCTGCCCTACATTTCTACATTCGGTATAACATCTATTTTAAGTTGTCAGATTTTTCACCCTGTATTTTTTTCCTTTTTGCGCTGCATCCCGTGATTTTATAATATCTATTTCAATTTGTGAGATTTTTTCCATGTTATTGTAGGAAAATGTTAATTTAGGCTTGACATGTTTGGAGTATGATTATAGAGCATGATTATGTATATTTTATGCTAGAATACAACATTTATTCATTTTTATAATTAATTATATTTTTTGATTTTTTGAATAAGTATGTTTATTTAAGTATATTCAATCTATATTCAAAATTTTTTCAATTTACAATACTTCTACATATTTATTTTCTATTTTTTAAAGATTATCAATTTCAAGGCATTTAAGTAATTTTCTGCTCCTTAAAAACTTGATTTTTAAAAAATAAAAATAAAAATGTAAAAGTATTATAAAATAAAAGTATATAGATTGAATACACTTAAATAAACCCAATTATGGAGAAAAGTTAAAAAATATATAACTAATTGTAAAAAGGATAAATGTTGTATTTTAGCCTAACATACATTGTGATATATAATGAAGACCCGACGTGTTTTTATCACAATATCACTGTTTCTTATCTTTAAGTGGTTAATACTGTCTGCATTTCACATATTCTATGTTTTACTTTCACAAACAAACCGGTAAAATGTTCAAGCATTCAATCTTTAAATTTAGCATAGATGTATTAAACATATATATTCTTAAAAGATATTCCATTATATACGTCGTGATATATTTAAAGATAAAATATGTGGTTCATTTATTTTATTTTATTTTATTTTTCCCTGTTAACATGACTTCTGAAATGCGTTTAATTGATATACAAATTTTTCACATTTTATAATATTTTTTATATATTTATCTTTGATAAGTATGTAACCGCAAATGATTTTACGCCATTTGCATAAGAAACATTATATGAAGGTTAGAAACAAAAAACATCTTAAGATGTAGCATCACAGTAACATAGAATAATAAAATTTTAATATGAGAATTGTTAAAATTTTAAATTGACTATATTGTATATTTAAAATATATAGCATATAAAAGATTTCAAGATATTTAATTTTGGTATTGTAACTAAATATGGGGTACACTTATTTTTTTATTTTTTTTGAAATTTTTTGCATAACTATTAATTTAAGTGCATTTAATATGTATATAAGTTTTGACCATTTTTTGGGTCTTTTAGATTTTTTTGAGTTTTTTAAAAAATCTAAAAATCTCAAAAAAAGTAAAAATTGATTTACATGTTAAGTATACTTATATTAACAATTTCATATAAAAGTTTCAAAAAATAAAAAAGAGTGAAATACACTTGGATGCATTAAGCCTCAATGAACCCCAGATGCATTTAATGAGCTCTCGACTACATATGTAATTATAATTGGTCTATGTAAAATCTTTTAAGAAATGAAAAAAAATTTCTAGAATGCCCCTAGTATGCAAATGTTTGTTTTCAATCATTGTGTATGATTCCTCTACTACATATAAACTTATATATTATTTTTATCAATTAAATTTTTTAAAATTTCTAACTACCAATTTGATCTCGTGTTTTACAATTTCATGAATATTATATTAGGCGTTGGGAATTTTAAAACCTTTATGAAGTGCTTTGATTTATGCAGAAGCTTAATTATATACATCATAAAAATTAAAATACATTATTTATTTATTTTACAATTAGTTGCATTTTTTATTTTTATTTAAAAAATATTGTAAGTGTATTTAATCTATATATCAAGTTTTGCCATTATACATATTTAATTTTATTTTTAAACATCAATCTTTTTAAATAGTGGAAAATGACTTAAATGCCCTTAAAATTGATTTTTTAAAAAATAAATATGCAAGCAAAACTTAGTATATAATTAAATACACTCAGGAAAAATGTTTTGAAGAAAATTTTAAAAATATTAAAAATAAAATAAATGAATAATATATTTTAGCTTAAAATACATTATGAGGTGCATAATTGGGCTCCATTTATGTCTATAACTCTATATCCCGCCTAGTTTTTTTCTTTTTCATTTTATGTGGGCCCGCATGTAAATATATAGTTTATGTGCTTTTATAATAAAATATTATTTTGTAATGGATCTAAAATCATTCTCAAGTAATTCTTGATTGTGTATTTTTAATAGATTTAAAGTCATTCTCAAGTAACTCTTGATATTGAAAATAATAAAAGTAATGAATTAAGATGATTTTAATATTTAACTAAAACAAATAATGCTAAATATAATGAATAAATTAGATATGAAAAATGATCAAGATGGAGCTAAAGATGGTCCTTCTGAAGTGAAATGGTAGAAGGTATTAATCCAATCAGCCGGGTGTTACACTACCCTGACTAATTTTTCTTTATTCCTAATTTTACATTTTTGACGATGCTCGAAACAAACAGATCTATAAACTGACAGCTGATTTCCACAAACAATACGGTTTATTTCTGCCGAAATGACTTTCCAAAGTAAGGAAATATTTTTTAAAAAAAAATTACGAAGACTTCGGTCAGATTTGTTTGCTTCCCATGAGAAGGCCACATGGGTCATTTCAGGCTCATAGGTTGGTAAATATTCATTCTTTTCTTTTATTTTTTTAATAAAAGTAGTTGTGATTTATTTCACCCATACATAGGCATGCTAAAAATAGCAAGAGGTACTATTAAACATAGGGATATGCCTAAATGCACTTGAGTGCACTCAAGCTTGGTGCACCATAGTGCATTTTTTTATTTTTTTCGAATTTTTTTATAAAACTGTTAATTTAATTGTATTTAACATATGTATTAATTTTTACCATTTTTGGAAATTGAAGATATTTTTAAAAAATTTTAAAATCAATGACATTTTTGTAATTTTAAATCACTACAAATACCATTGATTTTAAAAATCCAAAAAGTCTATGAATCTACAAAAATGGTACAAATTGATACATTCATATACATGTTAAATACAATGAAAATAAAAACTGTTTAAGAAAAAAGTTAAGAAATTATTATGTGAACTTGGGTACACAAGATCATATCCTTAGGTTTTAAGGCTTAAAAACCCAAATTGAATTTTCATTAATTTTGGTTGAGAAATTTGATGATTCGATTAATTACATTCTTATGATTTAATTATTATAATTTATGAATTTGTACATTATTATTATTATTAACTTTTTATTTAATATATTATATTTGTGTTTAATTAATGTATCTTTAAAAATATTTTATTGACTTTCTTTACTTATTTTAATAATTAAATTGATAGACTTTAAGTTTAACGTATATATTTACAAGTTATGAATAATAAAATTAAAATTAGTTAAATATTTATAGCATTATAAATATGTAATGCTAATGTCATTAGTTCAACCGATTTATTAAACTATTTAAACTGATTCGAACCCACTAGTCCCTACTTAAGTTAATCACCGATTCGGTCCAAACAACATTACTTTAAGTTGAACTAACACACATGTGGACCAATAAAATAAAAGATAAAAATATGTAAATAACAGCAAATAAACGTGCGATTTGCGTATAATAACAAATAATGCTACTAGTGAAAATAAAAGTGAAGCATGCACAAGGAATAACATAAATTAAATATGAAATACGAAGCTGAAACTTTAACATGAGGCGATTTAGCGGATTAGTAAATTAGCAAGTTAGTGAGGCAGTATTAGTTATAAGTTATTAGCATGTACGCAAAGTTATTAGTTATTGTTATGATATGAAAAATTTAAAGATGCAAATAAAATAAAAAATAAGATACACAAGTAATAATATTTATAGGAGTCGCCACTAACTAATAAACGGGGGTTAATTTGTGTGCAATAAGGCATTGCATTATAAAGACAATAAGTAGACTTGCGTCTGAGAGAAAACAAAGAAATACAAGTGGGAACTGGGAACACAAGAGTTCTGAGAGTATTTTTTTTTTTTTAAAAAAGAAAAAAACTATCTCTTGCGTAGAAGCTCAAAAGATTTGGATGTCATTATCATATTAATGCATTTTTAAGGTGCAAGATGATAAATGGTGGAAAGGAGTTTAGGATTAAGGTGACGGGCTTTAATCCCACATGGAATGCAAAAGGCAGCACCGACTTAATTGAATCTGGATATTTTCGGAAATGCCTCGAGCCGTTTTATTTGACAATCTAAGCAACCGACAAACTGCAAATTTTGAAAATTTCAGCAGCTAATCAATGTCAATGGCAGTCTAGCACGGCTATAAAAGGGGTCGGCAGTCCCTTCCCATGCAACTTGTATGCAAGAAATGTTTAAGCGTGGGTGATGGGAAGTTGGGGAAAGTGGTGTGTGTGGCTTAGGTGTGAGACCAACGTGAGAGTGCGCAAGAGTGAAGTGTTGGATTTGTGCATAAATTGTGAGATGTGAGATGGGGGTTAAGTTAGGAGAGTAAAGTATGAGTATTGTTAGCATTATTAGTGGGAGTTTGTAAGTTTAGAGTAAAGGCGTCCAAATTATTTTAGGTTTATTTTTATCGTTGCAATATTTTTATAAATAATATTTTATCTTAGAACGTATGGGCGTTGTCACTGTATATCATTCAAAAATCATTCAGAAATATGATTCAAATAACAGGTGCAAAAAGCTGAATGCATGTATGGAAATAGGCTTTATGAGATGGCAAAATAGCTGAAGTGGTGCACGTCAAGAAAACAAGATCATCCAAATTTCTGAATTGATTTTTGATGAACAACATTCAGAATAATGAAAAGATAAATGGAAAAAAATAATGCAAGTTTCAAATTACTTGTTTTTTTTTAATACTCGGTTCGGTTCGGGTTTTTTCGTGGTTGGGTTTATATGAACCTTCGTCGAATTCTATTTCAACCTCGGGTAATATTTTTTTGATGAGTAGCCTCGGGTAATATTGGAACCAAGTCAATGCAATTTTTGTCGATCGATTGGCTGTGGCCGTTAATTTTTGCATTGGTGTGGGAAGATAAGTGCTTGATTGATGGGACATGCTTGGTTGCAACATATTTTACCGGGGATCACTATGATGGTTAAACCAAAATCTAACCTGTCACATTATTTAACATCCTTTTTACTATATTTGTATTAAAAATCATATCAATTAAAGTGATATTGGGCCGTATTTGCTTAAATATGTGTATAAATAATAAAGAATGATCATGTTAGCTCGGCCTAAGCGAATGCCGCTTAGTTCACCTCAAAAAACCCATTTATAAATTTTTTTTTTGTTTTCGTCTTCATACACTTATTTATCTAAGTGTATTTAATATATAAACCAAATTTTACCATTTTTTAATATATGTATATAATTTTTTTAGATTTTTAAAAATAAGTGTATTTTAAATTCATATATACACATAAATGTTTAAAAATCTCAAAAAATTTATATATCCAAAAGTGGTAAAGCTTAGTTTATATGTTAAATATACTTAGATAAATAAGTATATGAAGAAAAAAGTTGTTGTAAATGAATTTTTTGAGGTGAGCTAAACTAGCATTTGCTTAGCCCTGGCTAACAGGACCACTCATCTTAAATAATTATCTATTGATTATAAAAATAACTAGCTCTATCCATAGATACATTAGAATATTATAACATAATGTTGAGTAATGTTTCAATGCACTTCTTCAGGGTCCAAAATCCATTTTTAATTTTAAATTTTTTATAAAACTATTAATTTTGGGTGTATTTAATCTATGAATTAAGTTTTAAAATTTTTGGAAATGTATGAGTATATATTTTATAATTTAAAATAGGGATATTTTAGTCATTTTTAAATGATTAAAATACTTCTATTTTTAAAAAAATCAAGTATATTCATACATCTCTAAAAATAGTAAAACAATGGATTTTGCACCTTGATGCATAGAAATATTCATCTATAATGCTTTACAAAATCATTTATCCAATTGTAAATAATATTTAGAGCTTAATTAAACAAATTTTAAATTATTATCTAAATTAAATAATTTTATTGTCACATTATTTTTACACCTTTATTTGACGAATGATATGCGTATTTTTTTGATTGGGGTGATATAAACTTTTATATTGCAAATATGCACATCTTTGATTTTTATAAAATTTAATACTTACAATAAACTAACAATTTTAAATGAAACTGGCGAAGTAGATTTTGATTTAACAATTGAAATTACCCCATTTAATCATATGTCACCCTACATAGATTCACCCAACTAGAAATATTCATCTATAATGCTTTACAAAATCATTTATCCAAATATATTTAATATTTAGATCTTAATTAAATAATTTTTAAATTATTACCTAAATTAAATAATTTTATTGTTACATTGATTTTTCGCCTTTATTTGATGAATGATATGCATATATTTTTTTTGATTGGGGTGATATACATTTTTTTTTACTGCAAAAATGCACATCTTTGATTTTTTAAAAACTTTAGTATTTAAAATAAACTAACAATTTTAAATGCAACCGGCGAAGTAGATTTTTATTTAACAATTGAAATTACCCCATTCAATCATATGACACCCTGGTTGGATGCACCCAAGTATATCCCTTCATGTTTCCATGTGAATTGACTTAATGATTATTTATGGCAGCCTGTAGATGACATCAATTATGATTAGTCATAATACTTGTTTTTAATTGTTGAAATTTTTTTATAAAATTGTTAATATTAGTGTGTATTATCTATAAATCAAGTTTTGCTAATTTTGAAAATGTGTATATATTTATTTTATATTCTTAAATACAGAAGTACTTTAGTCGTTTTAACACTATGAAAATGACATTAAAAATGTAAAACAAATATATATACATATTTAAAAATAGTAACACTTAGCTTGTAGATGATATACACTTACTTAGTTCATAGATGATATATACATAGATTAACAGTAATCTTTACTAAAACAATTTCAAAAAAATAATAAAAAATGAGAAGATCACATCCCTCTATGAGTCTATGTTGCATAGTTGAAAACTTCAAATCTGCTGCGGCAGCCGCTTATGCCCTTGCTAGTTTAATTCATTATTTTTTGTACATTTACAATGTTCACACACCCATATATGCATATTGTTTTTTCTTTCCTTCTTTCTTTCTTTCCTTTTTTTTTTTTTTCTATATTATGAACTATGTTGTTAGAACCATATCAAACCGTCCGATTGCAAAGTGGCGGTCCGATTTTATTAAAAATCTTAAAACGTACATAATTTAATAAGTAAAATTCTATTAAAAAACAACTAAAATATTGCAATAAATCTCAAAACATTAACCTACTTGGTTGACGACCTTTGCGTAATTTTTGGTCAAATATATATAATCAAAGAATTAAATTTATGATTTGATTACATCTATAATCATAGATTTGGGTGAGAAATTGAAGTTACCAGTCAGATATTTAAAATTTGTTAATTTTACTTAGTAGATAAAAATGTAGATATAATTTATATATTGTAATTCTAGTTAATTAGCTGATAAGAAAAGTAATTGCAACATTTTTTGACCCTTTAAAATCATGATTTTAGTGTTTGGCAGTGTATCGCCGTGGAACTTATTAGGCGTGGTGTGGCATTGGACGAAGATTCGATCCTCCCCCAAATGTAATAAAAAAAGTGATGGTTTCAATTTTAGTTATTGATTCTTTTAGATTTAAACTTTAATCTTTGATACTATAAATCGAACATATATCTTACATAAATTGTTAATACGCGGGTTTAATTTAGTTTTTTGAGAATGGTTGAAATGGTTGAACCATAATAAATCTCCTAACCAGTTCAATAACCTATTTAGTTTTAACAATATTATTATAAAAAATGCTTGGTTCCTAACCCACCCTCCCTAGCCCGGATGCCAGTGAGGTTGGGATGGATCTTGTTCCTTCTAACTGTACACGCGTGTATGCATATATTCAATTAACAAAACCAATTTATACTGTTAGCTAGCAATAACATGCCATTTGAACTCATTTAATTATTTCGGGCATTAATTTCTTTTATTTTCTGTGCTAATTAATTAGAACAACCCTGAATTCCATTCTCTTCTTTTGATTGTGGTCAATCTTCGTAGCATTTGGATGAATTTTTCTTTTAGATGCTACTACATACCTACTGCAACTATGTCTTCAAGGGTTAATTAGAGATGATTTGATGGTTGATCCAAAATTATTTATTCTCTTAATTGAATTTGTTAAATTTAGCAATATGTTTCTTGCGCCTTTTTTTTTTTTTGGATAAAATGTGTTTCTTGTACCTTGATGATTGTGTTATGTGTCTCTTGATAAACGATATGTTGGATCTCAATTGCCGTGTACTTTTCCTTATATTAGTCGTCTTCTTTGATTAGCAGCATTAATAAGGGCAGCTCTGTTATTTTCGGCATCCAACAGATATGGGTAGTCTTCACGGATAGTAGGGAAAGAAAAATAAGAAAAAATAACTAGGAATTTCTCAAACTAAATTATGAGGAATAAAAAATATATATATAACAAAAAATAAAAATAACCATACAATGTATGGCAAATGATCTTTTACCTATTTATGTTCCAATATTGAAGTTTAATTACTACGGAAGACGTTTACTGGCTGTTTCCGACGTTCGAATGTCCAAAAAATTGCTACAGTAATTGATTTCTCAGATTAATTTCTCATATGACTGATCATTTTCGAAACATTAATCACCAGTAACAAGTTCTGAAAAAAAAAAAAAAACTCATATGATTTGGCACAAAAGCCTTCTCCGTTGTGGCTAATTGTTTTGCAAATTTGTCT
Organism: Annona cherimola; assembly: GCA_030490835.1. Taxonomy (NCBI): domain Eukaryota; kingdom Viridiplantae; phylum Streptophyta; class Magnoliopsida; order Magnoliales; family Annonaceae; genus Annona; species Annona cherimola. The sequence continues at coordinate 62,423 of JASFXW010000080.1, read as the reverse complement.
TTAAAGTTCAGTCAATAATGTTAAAGCTGACTTGGGCACATCCCTTTTATGAGGAATTAACGTCCTTTCAAGTTCTTCTTTTCGCAGGCAACAAAAGGTACTTTGCAGGAGATAGGTATGGTGGATGCACTCGTTTCTATAGTTCTGGAGAAGCTGACCGAAGTTCTGGTCCGGCAGACGGAACTCTTTGTAGGTGCCATTGATGAGCTGAAAAGGATCCAGGCCACGTTTCAGTCAATTAAAGCAGTTCTTGCTGATGTTGAGAGTAGGCAAATTGAGGAGGAAAGTACACAGCTTTGGTTGTCAAGGCTAAAAAGTGTTTCTTACGATATCGACGACTTGCTGAATGACTTTCTCTTAAATGCTACTCAAAATGAGGATGACGATGAGGAGGACGAGGATAGAAATAAGTCAGAAAGGTCATCTTTCACATGTTGTCCTGCTCTGGGTGCTCTTTTCCATCGTGGTGTCTCCCGTTATAAGCTTGCACATGACATAACAGAAATTCGGATGATCTTAGATAATATTTCTAATGATAGAAACCAATTTAATATTGACACGCAAATAAGCAGCAGTTGTCGAGGGGATGCAAGGCCTATGAGGAGGACTCGGACTATGACGAGTTCCTATATGAATGAACAGATGATTGGCAGGGATGATGTTGACAAAATATGTTTATTATGTAATATCATGCAAGTTGGTGTAATTATGTAAATTGTATAAACTCATTACATATATATAGTGGACTATGGCAACCCTAAAAGATAAGAAAGTGAAGGTTGCCGTCGTGGAGTAGGGGAGTTCCGAACCACGTAAATCTATGCGTGTTTGAACAATAATCACAACATGGTATCAGAGCAAGGTTACGTCCTCTCCAGATTGATCTCCGGCAGCAGGCGTTCGGATCACCCAATGAGAAAATAGAAGACGACTGTTGGAGGCTTGCTGTGGTGGACGCAAACTGCCAGGATCGATACCCCCACACATTTCGGTGGTGGACGTCAGAAGCCAGAACGCAGAAGTACAGAATCCTGTTTTTCGCGCCCCTCCACGCGTCTCCTTTCTTGCTGGTCGCTGCTACCACCCAAAGGTCGCCATCGCCATCCGTCTCCGGCAGATCCACAGCAGATCGCCGGCCCCGTTGCTGCCTGTGTCTTCTCCGGCAGCGTTTGCCGTCTAGCGGATTGCCGCACGCTTTCGTTTCCAGCAGCAATCCAGCCGCCCCGGCCGAGGCTCCTGCTCCTCGTACGGCATTCCCGCCTCTTCTTTGACCTTCGCTGCTTCTCTGCAGCAGGTGGCTGTCCCCATAGTATCCCCACCGATAGCGAGGTCGCAGCTGCGGCTCTTCTCCTCGGGGACGACATTTTTACCATCGCGCCCCTCGTTTTCCCCCGAATACACCGAACTGCCACTCGACGATCGGACCGTGAAATCGGTCTCCGACCAGCTGCTCCGCCCACTGCTACTGCTGCTGCTTCTGCGGCTTGCCGGGACGGCACTGGCGGAAGAGATCGAAGAGAAGAAGCCGGCGGCATCGAGGTGTTTCGTTCTCTTCTTCTCTGACTCCTCGTCCCGAACGCGAGTCCCGACTCTGTTTTTCGAGTTCCTCCCGCTGGGTTTTCTCCCAGAAGCTTCTCCGCAGCTTCTTGGAGAAGCTCCTCCGCAAGGTGCTCTCTTTTGGGCGGGACAACGGCGCCGGAGACTTGGTGGATGCGACGCCGGAGCAGGATCTCTATTTGTGGAGCTTGGGTGCCCACTCCATCTTGCCTGCACGGCTGCTGCTGTTGATGCTTGGAGGAGGTGGCGGATGCTGTCCATCGTGCCAGGCACGAGATCCATGAGCACCGCGCGAGGCACGTAGTGGCTGCTAATGCTACAGCAAGGACTAGCAGAACGAACTGCCTTGTCATCTCTCTCTCACTCTCATCGTCTCGGCTTCCGCCTCTGATTTTGAGCAGAGTAGGAGCGGAACAGATCTGATTTTTTAGATCTAGTTTCTTGAGCAGAGCAAACTCTCATCAGCCAGGTATTTCTGGTCTTCATGGCTTCTTCTTTGGGCAATAATGATACCAACATAAAGTTAACTACCAATTTGCTAAATGGAAAAAATTATCTGTCATGGGCAAGAGCAGTTACTGTAGCTCTGAGTGGAAAATCCAAACTCGGATATATTAACGGTAAAATTTCTACTCCAAAGTCCGAAGACTCTATTTTTGAAGAATGGTTAACTATGGATAACTTAGTCATGACATGGCTATTTAATTCAATGGAACCACAAATATATGAGATTTTTGCTTATTCGGAAAATGCAAAAATTTTGTGGGATTCTCTCAAAGAAGTGTATGGTCAAGAGAACAATGCTTCCAGGATTTTTGAATTGCAACAAGAAATTGCTCGTGCAGAACAAAATTCAGATCAATCGTTTGTTGACTACTTAGGTTTTTTGAAAAAGCGTTGGGATGAACTAAGACAATATCGTCCTCCAGTTGACACCATAGAAAACTTTTTAAAAAGAGAAGAGCAAGACCGAACTTTTCAGTTACTGGCTGGCCTAAAACCAGATTATGAAGATCTTAAGAGACAGATATTAATGAGTCCTTCACTTCCTTCATTCTCCAATGTTTGTGCCATTATCCAACAAGAAGAAACACGAAGACGGGCAATGAAATCAGATAATAAAATAGGAACTGAAAGTCATGCTCTCGCTATTAAATCCAACCTGAAAGGAACAACCACATTTCGAGGCAGAGGCCGAGGCAGAGGCCATCGTCCATATTGTGATCATTGTAACAAAGCTGGACATAGTAAAGATCGTTGCTGGGTCTTATATCCCTATTTAAGAACCTCTAAAGGGAAGGAGTCTGATAACCAAATAGCAGCTCAAGTCAGTGCAAGTGTTCCTTCTTCTCAATCTGCAATAGAAAGTCTAGCAAAGCAACTTCAACTTCTTATTCAGCAAAACACTTCCCAAGGCTCTTCCACATCTTTTGCTCAGCCTTCTGGTATGACTTTATTCTCTTCTTCGCATGAAAATGGTTGGGTAATAGATTCTGGTGCAACTGATCATATGAGTGGGAATGTCCATTGCCTATCAAAACTTCACTCTAAAGTAGCAATGCCTTCAGTCACAGTTGCCAATGGACAAATAGTTCCAATTCAAGGAGTTGGACAAACTCAATTGCTCTCCAACACCTCTGAAGTTTTATATGTTCCATCGTTAACCACTAATTTATTGTCTGTCAGCAAGATTACTAATGATTTGAATTGCAATGTGGTTTTTTCTCCAAACTCGGTGATTTTTCAGGACAGGGCCACGGGGATGAAGATTGGTGAAGGAAAAATCAATCAGGGTCTCTATGTCTTAGAGACATCACAAAAGGCTTTTATTGGGGAGAAAGACACAGCTTCTTCTTTACTATGGCATCGAAGATTAGGACATCCTTCTAATCCAATACTGCACTTTTTTAATTCTTCCATGTCAGTTGCTGAATGTGAAGCTTGTCATTTTTCTAAACAGCATAGATTGCCTTTTCCAAGACATTCTAGTTTCTCACATAAACCTTTTGATTTAGTTCATTCAGATGTTTGGGGACCTGCCCCAATAGACTCTCGTGAGGGTTACAAATATTTTGTTACATTCATTGATGACATGTCTCGTTCCACTTGGATCTATTTGCTAAAAGCCAAAACTGATGTCCTGCAAGTTTTTCAGAACTTCCATAATATGATTATCACTCAATTTGGTGCTGCATTAAAAATACTGAGAACTGACAATGGTACTGAATATGTCAATCATTCTTTTTCGTCTTACCTCACATCTCATGGCATTATTCATCAAACTTCCTGTGTAGGGACTCCTCAACAAAATGGGATTGCTGAACGGAAAAATAGACACATCCTAGAAACAACTAGAGCCTTGCTATTTCAAATGCATGTTCCAAAACAATACTGGTCTGATGCTGTTCTTACCAGTTGTTATCTTATCAATCGTCTACCAAGTCGCTTGTTGAAATTCCAAACTCCTCTAGAAATTTTACGAGGAAGAAAACCTGATATTAGTCATCTTCGTGTCTTTGGTTGTCTCTGCTATGTGCATGTTCAAAATCATAGTAAATTTGCCTCCCGTGCTCATCGATGTGTCTTTCTTGGTTATTCCTCTACTCAAAAAGGATACAAATGTTATGCTCCTGATCTACACAGGCTGTTTATTTCCCGAGATGTTTCCTTTGTTGAGAATCAACCTTTCTTTTCAACTCAGGTTCAAAGTCAGGGGGAGTATATTCACAATGACTTTGCACCTAGGCCATTACCATTATCCTCAACTACTAATGAAGAGTCAGCTATGAGAGAAGATGACATTTCTATTTCTCCTCCTCCTGAAGACCCCGTGGCCCTTCATGAAGACCATGTGGCTCCTTCTCATGAAGACCTTGTGGCTCCTCGTAGATCTTCACGAGTTCCAAGACCTCCTTCTAGACTACAAGATTTCTATACTTATCATGCAGCAGTTTTTCCTATTCAGGATTATATAGGCTATGATAAAATCTCCATGAAGCATTCTACTTTTTTAACCAGTATTGATTCTCATAATGAGCCTACAAGTTTTCATGAAGCCATTAGCCTGCCACGGTAGAAAATTGCTATGGAAGACGAACTCAAAGCTCTTGATAAAAATCAAACATGGGATATTGTTCAACTACCAAAAGGAAAAAGACTAGTAGGGTGCAAATGGGTATATAGAATTAAATACAAAGAAGACGGATCTATAGAAAGATATAAGGCCAGGCTCGTTGCAAAAGGATTTACTCAAACATATGGTATTGACTATAAAGATACATTTGCACCTGTTATTAAGATGAACACAGTCAGAATTTTAATGTCTGTAGCTGTTAATTTTGGATGGTCATTGTTCCAGATGGATGTCAAAAATGCTTTTTTGCAGGGGGATCTAGAGGAAGAAGTATATATGAGACTTCCGCCTGGACACATGTTAGAAGAACAAAAGCATTTGGTATGTAAACTGAATAAAGCGATCTATGGCTTGAAACAGTCTCCCAGAGCATGGTATAGTAAACTCAGTACTGCACTTATTAGGTTTGGCTTTGTCAAATGTACCTCAGATTCCTCAATGTTTGTCAAAAGGAATAATCTCAAAATGGTGGTTGTCTTGATTTATGTTGATGATATAATCATCACTGGAAATGACAACGTTGGAATTTCAGATCTCAAAAAGTACTTCAGCAAAACATTTGACATGAAGGATCTCGGTAAGTTGAAATATTTTCTAGGAATGGAAATTGCTTACTCTAAGAAGGGATTATTTTTGTGTCAAAGAAAATACACTCTAGATCTGTTAAAGGAAACTGGAAAACTGGGAGCAAAACCAGTTGATACTCCAATGAATTATACAGCCAAATTTATTAAAACAAGTGAGCCACTAGAGAATCCTGGAAGGTTTCAAAGGCTTGTGGGAAAATTAATATATCTTACTGTCACAAGGCCTGATATTTCTTATGCTGTGAGCTTTATTAGTCAGTTTATGCATTCCCCTACTATTGAGCATATGAAAATGGCAGATCACATTCTCAGATATTTGAAATCTTGTCCAGGTAAAGGAATATGGATGAAACCTCATGGCCATATTAGTGCTTCTCTTCATATGGAAATCCTTGGATATACAGATGCAGATTGGGCAGGAAATCCAAAAGATAGAAAATCAACAACAGGATACTGTACTTTTGTTGGTGGAAATCTTGTAACATGGAAAAGTAAAAAACAAAACGTTGTGGCAAGATCAAGTGCTGAAGCAGAATATAGGGCTATGGCTTCTACTGCAAGTGAACTGATTTGGTTGAAATCTGTTTTACAGGAACTAGGCTTTCACATTCAAAAGCCAATGAAATTGTTTTGTGATAATCAAGCAGCTATTCACATAGCGTCAAATCCAGTTTTTCATGAGAGAACTAAACATATTGAAGTCGATTGTCATTATGTTCGAGATAAAGTACAAGCGAAGATTGTTGAAACTCCATATATTAGAAGCCATGATCAACTTGCGGACATATTCACAAAAGCATTGCCAAGAAGACATTTCGAGGAAATACTGAAAAAAAATGAATTTCACAAATATTTATTCACCAACTTGAGGGGGAGTGTTGACAAAATATGTTTATTATGTAATATCATGCAAGTTGGTGTAATTATGTAAATTGTATAAACTCATTACATATATATAGTGGACTATGGCAACCCTAAAAGATAAGAAAGTGAAGGTTGCCGTCGTGGAGTAGGGGAGTTCCGAACCACGTAAATCTATGCGTGTTTGAACAATAATCACAACAGATGATGACCGGAAAAAAGTGATAAAGTGGCTTGTAAGCGGAAGTAATAGCGCTATTGCTGATGAGGATGTGCGGTCGCAGCAGCAGCCACAACAGGTTCGGGTAATCGCTATAGTTGGCATTGGAGGTCTGGGAAAAACTACTCTTGCTCGAACGATCTATCATGACAGTGAGGTGCAGGATCATTTCAAGGGATTTTTGTATTGGGTATGTGTCTCCCAAGATTTCGATATGAAAAGACTTTTGAAAGCAATCATAGAACAAGTAACAGGGGCAGGTACTTCACTAACTGACCTTAATGCATTGCAGGAGGAGTTAGCTAGAAAGCTAAATGGGAAATGTTTTCTACTTGTCCTTGATGATGTGTGGAATAGTGATAAAAGAAGGTGGAATGCCTTACAGCCATGTTTAGCAGTTGGGTCTCCAGGAAGCAGAATTCTTGTTACAACTCGTCTTCCGGTGGTGGCAGAAAGCACCATGAAAGCTGCCCATATTCATAAACTAGAAGGTTTATCAGATGATCATTCTTGGACTCTATTCGGGAGCGTAGCTTTTGATGGGCAAACAGAGGAAGAATATTCTGACAAGTTGGAAGTGGCAAGACAAATAGTTCGTAAATGCAAAGGAGTGCCCCTTTCCATAACAGTGATGGGAAGCATGTTGAACTCTAAAAGGACAGTACAAGACTGGCAGAACATATTAGAAAGTCAAATATGGTCATTGCAAAGAGCTCGAAAGGACATTTTACCGGCTTTGAGGTTGAGTTATTACAATCTTCCACCACACTTGAAACAATGTTTTGTATTCTGCTCAATATTTGCAGAAGATGAAGCAATGCCTAAGGATGAGTTGGTTGGAATGTGGATTGCACAAGGTTTCGTTCAATCGGATGGAAATAGAGAGTTAGAAGTCATAGGAGCAGAGTATGCTGATGATTTAGTGGCATGGTCTATGCTCCAAGAACAGGTGAACCATGGACGAACGAAATATACAATGCATGATCTCCTTCATGACTTGGCAAAATTCATTGCAGAGGGTGAAATTAATCATTCCATTGGTAGTGAAGTTGAAATGTCATATAAATTCTCTACTGATAATGTTCGTCATGCAGTCTTGAATTTCAACTGGCAGGATAGTATTTCTCCTACTTCTATTAATGCCAAAAAGTTGCGAACTCTTCTGTTGGAAGGTGTTGATGAATCCAACGGTGCCGTCGTTGATCTTTTTCATCAAGCAAGGTTTCTTCGGGCCTTGTCTTTCAGTCCTTCTAAAGAGTTTCCAAAAGCCATTTGTAAGTTGAAGCATTTGAGATATTTGGACTTGTCATATTCATCGATAACTGTGTTGCGGGATTCCATTAGGAAGTTGAAGCAGTTGAGATACTTAAATTTGGATTGTTCAAAAATAGTTAGGTTGCCAGATTCCATTGGGAAGTTGAAGCAGTTGAGATACTTAAATTTGGCTAATTCAGGAATAGTTATGTTGCCAGATTCCATTGGGAAGTTGAATCAGTTGAGATACTTAAATTTGGCTAATTCAAAAATAGTTATGTTGCCAGATTCCATTGGGAAGTTGAAGCAGTTGAGTTATTTGGACTTGTCTCATTTGAATATAGTGGTGTTGCCGGATTCAGTGAACCATCTTTCTAATCTACACACACTAAATCTCTATTATTGTGGTGCATTAGAAAGGTTACAAAGAGATATGGGTCAAATGGTAAACTTGAGATATCTTGACATTAAATACACTAATAGCCTTAAGTGTTTACCTCCAGGGTTGGGTAGAATCAGTTGCCTTCAAAGCTTATGTAAGTTCATAGTGGGAGGTGTAGGAGGATGCGGGATTCATGAACTACAAGGACTTAATGCTCTTGAAGACAGTCTAGAAATAGAACACGTGGAAAGAGTGTCAAGCAAAGAAGAAGCAGAGAAAGCAGAATTATGGAACAAGACAAAGCTTCGCAGATTGGTTTTGAATATAGATGATGATGTTGCTGCTCCTGCTGATAATGTTCTTGAAGGTCTACGACCTCATGTAAACGTAGAAGAGTTGATACTAAAGTCTGTAAAGCTTTTTACCGCAATTTCAAACTTAAAGTTGCCAAGTTGGATAGAAGATTCATCCTTCTCTAAGTTAACCGAATTAGAAGTATGTGGTTTCTATAACTATTGTGAACCCAAGATTTTGCCTGGGATTGGGAAACTTCCAGCACTCAAATACCTCAAACTTGATTCCCTAGGCATAAAAAACCTGGGCCATGAGTTCTACTATGGAAACAGTAGTAGTAGTAGTAACAACAGTTGTGGTCCCGTCTCTATCTCAGCAGCATTTCCAAAGCTGGAAGAACTCTGTTTAACAGACTTGGAAGAATTGGAGGAGTGGGAGTTGCCAATAATGACAACAGCAGAAGGCAATAATGCAATAGTGGAGGTAATTAATATTATGCCACGTCTGTCAGAATTGAAGCTTTTCGACTGCTCTAAATTGGAAGTCCTGCCACGTCACCTTGCTACTTCTCCTCTAAAATCTTTGGAAATCTATCGATCTAGTAGAATTAAAACAAGAGAATGCTTCTCCTCATTTCGACTGCTTGAAAACTTTACATGGAGTGAATGTGGTGAATTTCTCTCAGGTGTGCTGCCCAATCTACCAAAGATGAAGACGTTTACGATTTTTGGTTTGGAAAATGAAAGACTCGCTGAGGAAGGATGGGAGCAGCTAAAGTCACTGGAGGATCTTACAATTAAAGGATACTTCCAATTAGGTTCAGTACGAAAGGGGTTGAGACAGCTCAAGAAGCTCAAAAGTCTCCAACTAGATTTCTTGCAAGAGTTGAGAGAATTGCCCTATTGGCTAGGAGAGCTGGAGTCATTGGAATCTCTTCATATTATGTGGTGCGACAAATTGGAGTCACTACCTCATTTCTCATTGGGACAGTTTAAGGCGCTGAAAACGCTGCGAATTTGGGGTTGTGAAGCATTGGCATCACTACCCGACGGGTTACAACACCTTTCCTGTCTCCAATCGCTTACCATTAGGTTCTGTCCATTGCTTTCAGAAAGATGCAAGAGGGATGGTGTGGATTGGCCCAAGATTTCACACATTCCTGAATTAAGAATCCACTAATGTGCGTCTCATGAACAACAGAAGCGGGTTCTCTCTCTAACACCGTCATTAAAATGTCTCAAATGGAAATTAAGGTCGGTCCACTAGGTCCTCTTTACACAATCCCTAAAGACGCTCTGCTTTTGCATTAAGATTAACTGAAATTCGGTTAGATATGCCCTTAACCTTCGAATTATTATTTTTTCTGGAATTATAAGTGCATGTTTAATTCAATAGGATTGATGATGATTGGGTGGTAATAGCTTTCACATTTCATAATTTGTTACTTTTGCTTGTCATGTACATTTTTTATATGAAAATCTAATAATTAGTTACTGTTTTCAGAGCCGATACGTCCATTCATCTATTTATCTATGAGCATTATATCATTTTTTTTTTTTTTTTTGAGAGTGACTTGACCTGTGAAGGGTACAGATGGTGATCGTAGAAAGACTAGAAATATTCATCCATTGATTCATGTAGTCAGCATTTAATAATAGCTGGACAAATTAATAGATGATGGTCCAGATTGTGACTCTAAATATCTATTTCATTTGTCACAATTTAGATTAGCACTTCAATGGAACTCATATGGGGACAGGGGACTAGACAGGAAATACCAATCCATACACCCATCAACAGCATGAACTTAGCTCGCTAATGTGTGTATATATAATTGTCTTATATTTGCAACTAATGTAACTGGCCAGAAATTGGCATGACTTTGCCATCTGGGCTAATTTTGATGTTGAATATTGTTTCTATCAATTTCCTAACAGCTAATCAGTCCCCAATTTTTCATTAAAAAATTAGTTCCCAAATGGAAAATAACTGTCAAGGTTGATCTTGCCAGTTGTCATTATCATTATTACACAAAATTTGTCATGTATCCACCATGTTTGTCCTTAATTCTTCATGTAGTATTGGATATAAGAAGAATTTTAAAAATTCATAAATATACAAGGAATGAAGGTTAAAATTTATAGAATATTTAAGAATTCTCCTCTAAATTTTTGTATTCAATTGGTTTTTTTATTAATTTTATTTAATAATAATATTATAAGTTACAACTAGAGTTAATCTTAATTTTTAAATAAAATATATTATTCCTATAGTAAACAATTTATGCATTACTAATTTAATTTTTTGATGTGTGCAGGTCTGAAGGTTTATTTGAAAATCTCAAGTAGCACATGGGAATTTGCATTTTTCGACCTTACAGGACACGTCCCTTAGTTTCCATATCCATTGGAAGAGGAAACTCAATTCATGCCACTTAAGTATGGGGTAACTGTAAACATCGGCCCATCCATTCATCTATTTATCTATCAACATTATATCAATTGTTTTTTAAGAGTAGAGGGTACAAAGACTATAAGTATTTAATCCATAGATTCATGTAATCAGGATCTATTAATAGCTTGGCCAATGGATGACGGGCCAGATAGTGACTATAAAATATCCATGCGTTTATCACAATATAGATTAGCGTGGAGAATTGTTCGTATGGAGATTGGGTATTAGAAATACGCATCTATATATCCACTCAAAGACATCTTTTAACTTAGTTATTAATGTAACACAACTTCGTCTTCAATATTTATGCTAGTTAACTACCAGTTAATTAATTTCCAAATGGAAAGCTATTTAAGTACGAAGAGCTTGGCTGCTGTTTCCATCATCATCATTATTATTAAAAGATTTCTCTTATACTTGCAAGGTTTGTCCTTAATTCACAGTATAGTTATGAATATAAAAAGAATTTTTGAAATTGCATGAGTATACAAGGAATTAACGTAAAACTAAAAACTATAGTTAACAATCTTTTCATAATTTTTTCTGCTTAATGGGTTCTTGTTATTAATTTTATTTAGTAAAATTTTATCATGAATTATGATTAGAGTTAATTTTAACTTTTAAATAAAATATATTATCAGCAGGGTAAATGAGTTATACATATTTTTGAATTCTTCCTCTTCACAACTAAATTAATTGGTTCATACATGCACATGTATGGTTAGAAGTTTTTTCTCTTCTTCTTCTTCTTCTTTTCCTATTTAAAATTTTGAAGAAGCTATACTTGAACAACTAAGTAGTAAATGGGAATTTGCATCCTTTTATAGTGTTGGATATGTCCCTTAAATTTCCATACCTTTTGAAATAGGAAAATGCAGGTTCAACCACTTACATCCCCAATTGCTATGCTATATCTTTGGTGAAGGTTTTACATTTAAGAAATTGAGATGCTTTTAACAAGTGATAAAATTTTTGAAAGAATAACTTTTAGTATAAAAATTTTTTTAATGAAAAAAATGATATAGTATGACATAGATAATAATGAGAAGTAAAGGCAGTAAAGCTAACATAAATATCTTAGATGTAAGGTAGTTGCATAAAAATAATTAAAAAGTATGTAAGCTGTCTAGAAAAATACGAATAAATAATTTAAAATAGGATAGTTGTGCAAAATGAAAAATCTTAAATTGAAAAGTTTTAAATATAAATAAATACAAATGAACAAATAAAACAACACATATTTCCGAAATATGAAAAATAAAATATTCCAAAATTACTACAATGAGAGAAAATCTCTTCTATCAATAGCCTACAAGGGAAGTCTACTTAGTCTCACTTTTTTTTAGGCCAACAGATATTACACTTTAACTTTTGAAATAAATATGCTTCAAAATAATATAGTGGGTTCTAATAAATCTAATTAATGAAACTCTTAATTAAATTTGGTTAAGCGGCTTTAAATTTCAACACATTTTGATGGACTTTTTGTTAAATTTTATTCAATTGATAATGTTAAGTATCAACTTCTTGATGAATTTAATGGGCTATTAATTTTAAAAGGGGATTTTTGCATATGTATCCTCTAGTTTGAGCGAAATTGAAGGCATATTCTGAGTTTTCAAAAAATTATATCTATAACTGCACAGTGTGTTTGAAATTTTAAACATATCACTTTTATTAAATTTTCTTTTAAAAATGATCAAAATTTCCATGGAGCAAATTAAATTATAAAATTCAAGAAATTATTTTTAGCATACAAATTTCTAATGTTCAAATATTTGTCACATTAAAAGATTTATTTAATGCAATGAATACTAAGCCCGATTAGATACATCATAATATATTTTAAGTTAAAACACATTATTTATTTTTTACAATTAGTTGTATTTTTGTTTCTTCTTCCGACATATGTTTTACTAAGTCTAATTAATCCATATATCAATTTTTTTTTAAATCAAGTTTATAAGAGTTGAAAAATTTTAGTTTATAGATTAAATACACTTAAAAAAACATATTTATGAAGAAATATAATAAAAATAAAATAAGAAAATATAGCTTAAAATACATTTTGATGTATATAGTCGAGCTCTGACAAGTGTTGGACCTATTTAATGTGAGTAAATTTTTATAAAATAAAAAAGTTTAAAGGTGATTTCTTGCATTATGTAATTTTATTTTTTTGCATGTACTTTGTTGTTATTTTCAAATTTTTAAAAACTAATACACCACAATTTCTGCAGCATGTACTACTCTTTAGGTTGTAACTGTAAAGAGACTACAAACATTCGTCAATGTATTTATCTATCAGCATTATGTTGTATTGATTATGTAAGGATCAGGTATTTTATTTTATTTTATTTTCATTATAACCCTTCTCTATTTATGAAATAACTTATGAACATGCCACTAGGAGTTTATGATATTAATGGATGCATGTCATATATGAATATGACATCTAGGGAACATATATTGCATATATGCATGTATTATGATCTTAGCACATTGAGTATAAATTTAAATGTGTATGATTAGTGTGTTATTGTTGAGCACTATAACTATTTTTTTCCCTTCACAGAGAAGGTGTGGGGTTCGACCTGACCGATCAGGTCACGGGGTCAAGGGGGTAACGCCCCCGGAGAAATTTTTAATTATTAAGTTGTATGAGCGGGATATTAAATTACTAATTGCGACTAGACCCGACCCATGCCCCGGCCCAACTCAATGGGTTCAGTTAACATGGGTGGCTCGCACTCTAGGGCTTCGTTTTTCCATTTCGCACCTGACTGTCCTTCCTTCTTCTCCTCCTCTTCTTTCTCTTCCGCTCAGTTCGAACCACCCATGGATCTTTTAAGGAAAACTATACCAACTGCCTTGAAAGATATAGATCATAGTCCAGGAAGCTCCGAATCTCTGCAATCCAAATTTAGGGTCGCTGTTTTAGGAGAAATCACGGTCAAGGTAAGTAGATGTCGTCCCTTCTTGATTTAGTGATGAAATTTTTTGTTAAATGTGATGTGAGACTGGTAGGAATGTGTAGCACCTAGCAACCTCATGGTATGAGGCGTAGGGTTCGTAACAGTTAGGGTCTATGGGAAATTTGCTTTGACTGTGCGATTTCTATGATGTAAAAGACTTTTTAGTAGTTTTCATATTGTTGAAATGTGACGTGAATTGATTCGCCTCAAACGAGAGTATGAATTGAAGGTTCTTTCATTTCGCACCTATCATGTGTTTGATAAAATGCTTGTGTGACAGATTTATATGTTGAATTTTGAATTTTGTTGATGTTGTATGTGCGGTTTGTGATATGTTTCCTTATCCGTTATGTATGATGTGTTATTTAAAATGGATGGTTGTAAAAGGGTTGTTCATGGCCCCTGATTGACATGAGGAGAGGGTTGTTCATGGCCATTGATAGACATGAGTAGATGATTGGTTGTGTTATTCTATTTATACGTGGTTATATGCATACGATTTTGGGAGTGGGTATTGGACCCATATGTGTTAGCTTGATCACTATATGTGCATCCATCATTTTACTTATTTCCACTTTGCGCTAACCACTATCTACCTGCTGGGTCTATTTAGACTCATATCGTTTGTTATTGTGTCTTTAGATCACAGGCCAGATAGGGAACTTCAAGATGGGACAAGTTGAAGATCAAATCTGAGAGACCATAGCACAATATTTTAATTTCAGTTCTTTTAAATTTGTGCTCTTTTGATAATCATATATGCAGACAATTATTGACGCGGATTCACTTTGACAATTATATTGTATTTGGTATTTTAGATTGGATTATAATCCCTGTGGATGCACATATGCATGATCATTATATTTGCTTGATGTGTAAGGGTAATATTCAATGATTTTCCTTCTATATGAATGTCCTTATTATATGAAGATGCAAGTATATAAATATAGGATTGAATGTTACAGATTGAAATGTTTATGAATATCAGATCATGTATTCCATATTACCCCTTGTATATTATGGAGAGATGCTGTCGAATTTTTCTTAGGTTGTGTAGCACCCATTGACTAGTTATTGAGTATTTCTAGGAATGGGGCGTTGCAGATTAGTAACCTGACCCATGAAGGGTTCACTTCAAATAGTAATCATAGAAAGACTAGAAATGCTGGTCCATTGATTCATGTAATCAACATTTAATAGTAGCTTGAGCAATTAATTGATAGTGGTCTACATGGTAACCGTAAAAATTCTTTCAGTTATCACAACCTAGATTACAATGGTTCAAATGGGGGTCCATTGTTGGACTGGGAAATACACCTCTATCCACTCATTAAATATAGTCTATCTTGGTGTTCAACACACACGCACATAAGAAAATACAGAGGAAAGTGTTACTGTGCATATGGAATGCATGTGCGAGACTAGCTAAATAAATGATATTAACTATAATGAAGACCGAATGTTGCATAAATCATCAACATTTTAAAAATTAAGAGGTTACATAAACCATTTATATATAAATGGAGCCCAGTTAAGTAAAAATTGATTTAAATGCCCTTAAATTGATGACTTTTGAAAATAAAATTTTTTTAAAATAAATACATAGGATATTATAAAATGAAAAAAAATTTAGAGTAACGTGTTTACAAAGAAAAAAATAAAAATAAAATAAAATAAATAAATGAATATTGTATTTTAGCTTAAGATACATTGTGATATATATAACTGACTTTCCACGAGTATTGACCGTATGTAATGTGAGTAATATTTGTATAAAATAAAAAAGTTTTTTAAAGCTAATTCCTTGCGTTATATAATGTTATTTATTTGCAAGGACTTTTTGTTACTTTCAAATTTCTTAAAAGTTATACGCTACAATTTCTGGCAAATTGTACAGGTAGCTAATGACTAGGAGGAAATTTTGTAAAAGTTCATGGTACTTTTATAATTTCGCAAGAAAATTATATAGGTACCATACAAAAACAACAATTTAACGTCCTATCAGTCGCAAGAGTGAAAGCAGGCCTGCATTTGGAACCCATGTGAAATTGTCACTAGAGGAGCGTGTACCACGGTTTTGATGGTGATTGTGGAGGATACGAATTCTTATCCTATACTCCCAGTAGGGCACATATATCTATTTTTTTTATTTTTTTGAAATTTTTTACAATAGTTAATTTATATGTATTTAATCTGTGTATAAATTTTCACCATTTTTAGAATATTTTATATATTTATTTTTTATTTTTGAAAATCAGTGGCATTTTAGGTAATTTAAAATTACTAAAATGGCACTGATTTTTAAAAACCCAAAATAAATATCTAAAAATCTTCAAAAATAGTATGCGCCCACGAGCATGTAGCACTGCATGCCTTCGGGAACATAAGATCAAAATCCGGGAAGGCTAAACAACCATTCCACTATTCATCTATCAGCATTATATTATGTTTATTATTATTATTATTATTATTATTATTATTATTTTAAGAGTGGCTTGACCTATGAAAGATTCTGTTTTGCCGACAATACTTACTTTGGCCTATAGATTTGTCAATTTACGGTTGATGGTAATTGATATCCATCGTGTAGCAGGGTACGCCGTAGATAGAGATAGATTAGCTAGTGGCAACTGATATCTATGTCGCGTACGTCCATCCGTAGATCTAGAATGGTTAGATTAACGAGTAAGATGGTGACTAAACTGCCAGCATCCATCCATCTATATATCCATAAATAATTAAATTCTTTTAGACTATAATAAATTTAAATTAAAAGGGGATTTTTGCATATATGTATATGTATATGTACATATATGTATGAGAGTTGTTCTATGCAACGCCACTGCACTGGAACAACAGTACATTTGCCCAAAGTGGGCCCCACACATATACATATATTATGTATTTTATATGTACACTGGAACAGTGGTACACCTATTGTATTTAGAATTATGTATTTTATTACTATAATAATTTTTATCCTAATTGGATATATGTATGAACTTCATTTGAAAATGATATAAATTCAATATAATAAAATAGTTTGATGTAAATAACAACTTTAAAGTTGTTTTTTCAATATGTAAATCATTTGCTGTAAAATTTATATGTAAATAAATAATTGTATAAAGTATCAATATATTTAGGTACACATGAGGCCTATTTTAAGTCAAATGCACCGTTAATTATAGTGAGTTTCACTGCACAGAAAGGTTCTATATATCTATATATATAGGAAAATATTTCAGTACATGCGACTACACCATTCAGTCCATCAACTGTGGGCCCCACTTGATCATGAATGAAAAATCCACCCCACCCATTCTATTTAGAATTGTTCAATTTATTAGCATACCAATGTTCATTTAAATCCAACATGTGTATAGTCTCTATCTTAAACTGTTGCAAAATCAATGTAATAAAATAGTTTAATATAAATATCAAGTTTAAAGTGGTATTTTCAATATCCAAATCGTCTAAAGTATGATTTTATATAGATAAATGATTGTATAAAATTTCATTGCAATCTAATATGTGTGGGACCCATTTTACAACGGATTGCACCTATTATGGTGCAGTCTATTTGCACATGATTAGATCTCATATATATAGGGATATATTCATGTGCATAACGTCTGCACTGGGATTAGCATGCAAACCTGCCATCCATCCATTCATTTCAGCGAGTCAAATCTCAATCGTTGATTTCGTAGATGCATGTACAGGTGAATGGAGAGCTTAGGAAATGTAAAATTATAAGCAGTATAAAAATTCCAATTTTGAGGGGAGAGGCATTTTCTCGCTTGCCTAAACTTGCTCCTAACTCGAACCAAAAAAAAACCCACCCAAAAAAATCTCTCTTTCATTTTGTTGCTTGAGACGAAGAAGAATTTGTCGGTGTACAATCTGGAACTCCCAAAATCTCCCAGCCTACAAAGAAGAAAAAGCCTACCAGTGATGAAGAAAGCTTCCAAAATCTCACCGCTAGTAACAAAGAAGAAAGCAACCTCATGCCAAGGAAATCCCTCTAAATCTCTTTGCTTGCCAAGGAAAGCAACCTACCAGCATGTACGACTGTTTAGATTGTGATTGCAGGGAGACTTCAAACATCTGTCAATGTATTTGTCTATCAGCATTATATTATATTGATTAATGATTTGACGTATGAAGGTTTCACTTCGGATGGTAACCACAGAAAGACTTGAAATGTTGGTCCATTGATTCATGTAATTAGATGGTAACTTGACCAATTAATGGATGATGGTCTACACGGTAATTGTAAACATCCATTCATTTATCACAACTTAGATTAGCATGTACAACGGTTCAAAGAGGGTGTCGATGGCTAGACTGGTAAATACACCTCTATCCACTCATCAAATGTAGCCCATGACGGAGTTCCGCAAATATATATAAGAACATACATAGGAAAATGTTGCTATGCATACGGATAGCAAATGCAAACTAGCTAAATAAATGATATTTTTTATGAGAAAGGAAACACCTTATCCCTATTCTCTAACCATCCGAAAGGGAGAAGGGATAAGATGATCCGAGAATTTTATTATCAAAAAATTATCTATACAAATTTTTTCCTGTATAGCTTGGCGGGGATTACCTCACCAAACCTGTTGATCCACAAAAGAAACAGAAAGAAAGTCAGCTAAGGCATGGGCAACAACATTCCCTTGCCTTAGAACATGATGAGCAGTGATATGGTTAAAAGAAGAAAGAATCGACATAATTTCTTCAATCACCACACCAACAGGAGAGGAAATGGGGCCATCCGAAGTTAGAAAGTTGACACGGAGAAGGAATCAGATTCGATTTGGAGTTTAGTCATGTTGAGCTCTTGTTCCCATGTTGCGCCTAAGAGAAAAGCATGTGCCTCCATGAGCAAAAGCTACATCGAGCTACATCGTCTCTATCCTTTCGCAGCAATAAAGGAACTCCTAGAATCCCGAATGACAGCGGCAAAACCCATAGACGAATTCTGATGTTGTATTCGAGCATCCACATTAAGTTTAAAAACATCATTTGGTAGTTTGGTCCATTTGGGAACGAGTGGCCGATCAATTGCGCCTCCCTGGATGAGGTGAGTAGCCCTGCGGTGTTGCTCCAGATAATCCTTTCACCATTCAAGAATATTGGAGAAATCCGATTGTTCCCCTTCAGCTCTTAATGTGTTTCGCAAGAACCAAATCCTCCAACAGCAGATAATGAAAAAAGCGAGGTCTTTAGACGTATGACTTAAAGCAAAGGAAGTGACAACATCCTGAACAATGGCCGAAGAAGAGATGCACCTTGCTGCCCTTAAGCATATCCGCCTAGTAAGGTCATACTCTGAAAATAAATGGTTGGTATCCTTAAGACCTGACCTGCAAAATAAGCACAAAGGATCAACAGCAATGCCCCTAATCCGCAAATTTAGAAGGGTCGGGAGCCCATTCTTGAACAGCCTCCATCCAAAGATAAGTATTTTGCTGGGAAGTTTGGTCTGCTAGATTTCCTTATAGATGGGGGATTGAGGGGAGCAACAATGTCTTGAGCTAAGCACTCTATAAGCCGACTTGACGGTGTAGACCCCACGAGGTTCGAACTTCCAAAAGATCTTATCCTCTTGTGCAGAATCTCGTCCCCCGCAGCCGCCAGAATGTGATCCTTAATCCGTGAGTTTGAAGCTTCGCATATAAAATGACTCACATTCACGTCGTCCGGGATTGATAACGGAAGAGTCCCTGCCTTGGTAACCATGGAATCTAGCCACTCGTCCTTAAAGAATTAAATCCGCTTCCCGTTGCCAATCCGCCACTTGCACCCAAAACGAATCGCATCTCTTGCCTTTAGAATGCTCTTCCATGTGAAAGAGTCAGAAGGTTTTGCATGACAACTCCAAATGTCCTCATTTGGGAAGTATTTGGCTTTCAAAACCTCATAGCATAATGAGCTGGTAACCGTAGTGAGTCGCCAAACTTGTTTTACAAAGAGAGCATAATTGAATATATTTAGGTCTCGAAAGCCAAGCCCACCCGAGAACTTTGTTTTGCACATCTCTTTCCATGCCACCCTGCTCATTTTACATTTACCGCCTTGTTCGCCCCACTAAAACTTGCTTAGCATCCCATTGAGTTCATAATAGATGGATTTTAGTAGGAGGAAAATGCTCATCGTGTATGTTGGGATTGCTTGTGGCACCGCCTTTATCAAGACCTCTTTACCACCCCAGGAGAGTAGCCTTCCCTTCCATCCTTGAATTGTTCTCCACACCTGCTCTTTCAAACCCTTGAACATATTCCCTTTTGACCTTCCCAACCATGCAGGGAGACCTAGATAGTTCAGAAGCTCATGGTCTGTGGCTCCCAAAAGAGAATTAATATCCCCTCGAGCACCCATGTCGATGTTGGAATTAAAAAAGATGGATGTCTTATTAACATTTACAACCTGCCCCGATGATTAGGAATATTGGCGGAGAATAGCAAAAAAGTTGCTGACGTCCAGAAGTGAAACCCGCAAGAAGATAATGGCATCATCCGTGAATAATAAGTGAGTGAGAGTAGGCCCCTGAGGGTTGATTTTGATTCCATGAATACAGGAGCGAGCAGCCGCATTGAAAATCAGTGCAGAAAGCCCCTCGGCGCACAAAATGAATAAATAAGGGGAAAGCGGGTCCCCTTGCCTTAATCCCCTCTGAGGTTGGAAGTACCTCGGTTTGAACTCATTGACATTCACCCGGTACGTCACAAAGGTAACACAAGTTATGATCCAGTTAATCTAGCCTGGGCCGAAATTCATCGCTTCCATGTCTGTTGAAGGAACTTCCACTCAACCCGATCATACGCCTTAGACATATCCAGCTTTTATAGCCATCTCCTTTCTTTTTCTTCCCTATCTTCGGCGAAGATAATGAATGGTTTCATAGGCCACCAGCATATTGTCAGTGATAAGTCGACTTGGAACAAAAGCACTTTGCTACTCACTGACGATCTCGTGAAGACCCAATTTGAGCCTGTTCGCTAGAACCTTTGTTAAAATCTTATATACCAAATTGCAGAGACTAACGGGACGAAAATGGGACAAATTTTGGGCCCCAGCCTTTTTTGGGATCAAAACCAATGTGGTGGAATTCACTGACCGAAGTTGGGTAGCCTGATATATGGGGTTCGACTCCTCCATGAACCTTTTACACCAGAGAAAGATCTCCTGGCCCACCATGTTCCAATGTTTCTGTAAGAAACCGGCGGACATCCCATCTGGTCCCGAGGCTTTTATAAGGCTCATCGCTTTCACTACATTTGCCACTTTCTCAAAAACCAGAGGCTTGGTGAGATTATGTCTTTGCTGAGTAGAAATTCTCTGGGATATCAAGCTTAAAACCCAAGAGGCATCCAAGGGCCCTAAGGAGGAGAAGACTGTCTAGAAATGTCCCAAGGCTAGGTCTTGTAATTGGTCTTGATTATGCACCCACTGCCCGTTTTGGTCTTGTAAAGCCTCGACGCAGTTGGTCCGCCTTCGGTTAGATGTCATACGATGAAAAAAACCAATGTTTTTTCCCTAGCATGAAGCTAATGAGTTTTTGCACGCTGTCACCATAATTGTTCCTCATCATGAAGTAAGAGATTTATTCTGAATTTTTTCCTCTATATTTCCTCATCCCTCTAATCAGTGGGGCTCTGAATCATAAGGGATTCTAATTCCATTTGATTCTGATCGATTGTCTGTCGTAAGTTTTCCCTCCTTTTCCTATTCCACCTGTTTACTGCATTCCATGATCTTCCATCCCTGAAGGTCCGTAGGGGCCACATCAGTGGTAGGGGCCGAATCCCAAATTTGATTTACAATGCGGTGCGTTTCCTTATCTCTAGCCCAGATAAGTTCATATCGAAATTCCTTAGGGGGTCTTTGCTTGCTTCGCCTCGAATCCAACATCATTATTAAGTGGCTATGGTCCGATGTGGCCACAGATAAGTGGAGTTTGGCAAAAGGATAAAGTGATAGCCAGTCCGGCGTTGCTAGCCCCTTGTCCAACCAAGCTTCCACACGTTGAGGTCCCCTTCGATTGTTTCTCCAGGTCATCGGGTGGCCAGCAAATCCCGAGTCCATAAGATTTGCAACTGTCCAAGGCATTACAAAATAGATCCATCTGGACCTAAGATCGCTTTATCTGGCTAATATATTTAGTGGGTCCCATGACTTCGTTAAAATTCTCCATGACAAGACACTATATGCTTGGTCCGCCCTTTAGTTGCTCCCACATATGCCAGCTTTGATACCAATTTTGTGTTACCAGATGGCCATAAAAGCCTGTGAAAAGCCATTCCAAAAAATCCACATGAATATGGTGAACAGAGAAGCTCAAAATATTAACTGGATGAGAGTTATTCCATAGGAAAGCTAAACCACCACTTCTGGCAACCGAGTCCACAGCAAAACAACAATCAAAATTCAGCTTCGGTCTGATTCCCTCCATTTCTTTTGTTGTGCGTTTTGTTTCATTGAGGAAGATGAGGGTGGGATCTTGTTTCCTGACCAAGTCGAGGAGGCATCGGATTGCACGTAGGTTCCCAAGCCCACGATAATTTCAGGCTAAGATAGCCATGTTACAGGTGGGACTGAGGTCGTCCCTTAGCCTCCACCTCCTCCACACTGCCTAATGCGCCAAATTTCAACCGCTTCTTGCTTTGCTGTTGCCCCCCAGAATCACCACACTGTCCCCTTTTACATTTTGCTTCCAAGTTGCCACACAGTCCCCTTTTACTGTTTTTGTCCAAGTGATACCCAAAAAGTTGCCTTTTGTCTTCCACCACCATGCCCCTTACCAGCCTTTTCCATCTTCCTTTTGATTTTATAGCAACAACATCACTCAAACTCTGCCCATGTTCAGTTGGGGTCTGACCAGGATGGGCTTTGATGTAGTTCCCTTCGTTAATGCCATCATTTGATAGGCCCCCATTAGTAGTTTTGATACCGTGAGCTCGCTGGCCTTTTAAGGCAGACGGGTTGTGATTCCTATAATGCAATATATGTTCATGGTATCGCGATGGAGACCTTGCACACTGATCCCCATTCGTGGATACAAGTAATGAAAAACTGCCACCATAATGCTAAACAACCTAGTTGCTCACGCAATCAGTAGCAGTAGTTCCCAAGCCTACGCATAATGGAGCGATCTGTGTTGTGAGAGAAAGAGGGGGCTTCGGAGTGGATCCAGTCGTAGGCATGTCCATGTGGTGCCCAACAGTAGACGCTTCTGTATGGTGTCCAACAGGAGGCATGTCCATTGGGTGACCATCAGTTGTTGTATCCATAAGGTGACCATTAGTTGGCGCATCCATGTGGTGTCCTGCCAGTCGTGACCTGCCATTGTTGCGTCGGGTCTTGCTGGAATGCTCCATGTGGTGCTCCATGTTTTGCCAGTCGTCACCTACCATCAGTTGGCACATCCATGTGGTTCTCCTCACAGCCTACATTGTCAGCCCAAAACCCGCTATTGTTGCATTGGATCTTGCTGGAATAGGATGGGGAATGAATCTGGCAGTCAGTTTTGCTAACGAAACAGGTTGCCCTCCATTTGCAATGAAGCTGTTGTCGGCCTGATAGAATTTAGAGAGGGAACCCCCATCTAATTCATCCGTTTGGTCTCTGACAGCATGAAGATGGGGAATGCCCTTCCCTCCAGTGTATTTACATGGTGCCACTCGATTCCCTTGGTGAGCCTGAGTTTGTAATCTCATCGGTTTGGTTCCAACTCTCAGACAACTTCCATACCGCATATCCGCTTCTAACACTTGCTCAGTGTTCTTACAAAGCTCTGTACAGTCCTTATACGCATGTCCCATTACCCCACAATAGAAACAAAAGATAGGGAGTTTCTCGTATTGGAAATTCATCCATCGCCTTGTTGTGATTCCACTTGTATGAAGATTCCTCTCCTCAACAGCTTTGTGCAATCAACCGTGACCAACAACTTCAGCTCCAAGTCATTGGCTACAATTTCATGCAGCACCTCAAAAGATCTACCGATGCATTGTCCTAAGTAGTTCCTATCAACCAGATATGGGATCCCTACCATGTGCACCCACATGGGCGTTTTGACGAGCACCACCTGTGCAGCAGACATCTCCTCCCGGAGGTCTTCGAGCAGCACCAAATTCCTCTCAAATAACTATGGTCGCCCAGCCAGAATCCTTGTTTTATCTGTCTGTTCTGAGAAAGAGATGTGGTACAGGTTCTTCCCAATGTCTATGAAGACGAAAGTGCCTCACGTCCGCCATAGCCTTCTCCTTGACAAGAGAAAATGCTCCCGGTTGTATGATTTGGAAGTCCATACAGAGTAGAGAAGCGCGTCTGCCTTGCCCGGATTGATCTTCTTAATAGCCCTCTTCAAAATCGTCATTGTTTGGAGCTCTGCTCCAAGGAGATCTCCCCCACTTGGGTTCATTTCTGAAGTCTGGATACTCCCCTACTGTTTGATCGCTCTCCCTCCTCGCCGCTGCCCGCTCAGCCCCAACAACACGGATAGACACTTCCTCCCTTTTCTCCAGTTAGAATTCGACAATAGAATGGACCACCTCCACCTCATTCCAAGCATGAGTTTTGTTGCCTGTAGACTTAAGGAGGAACTTGGCCCATAGTACTCTAAATAAATTATATTAACTACAATAAACATTTAACATTGCATCAATCATCGACATTTCAAAAATGAAGGGTTACACAACCCATTTATATAGAAACGAAGACCAATTGAGCCCACTACTATTTTTAATATTTTTGCGTATATAAATTTCTAATTTTTAAAAATCAAGTTTTTAATGAGTGAAAGATGATATAAATGCACCTAAAATTGATATTTTTAAAAATAATTTTTTTAAAAATAAATATGTAAGATATTATAAAATGAGAAAGCTTAGTTTATGGATTAAATGCACTAAAAATAACATGTTTACAATGAAAAATAAAAAAAGTAAAATAAATAAATAATAATGTATTTTAGCTTAAGATGCATTGTTATGTATGTTACTGACTTTCCACGAGTATTGGCTTGATTTAATGTGAGTAATATTTGTATAAAATAAAAAAGTTTTTTTTAAAAAGCTAATTCCTTGGTTAGCAAGGACTTTTTGTTATTTTTAAATTTCTTAAAAGTTATATGCTACAATTTTTGGCAAATTGTACAGGTAGCGAATGACTTGGATGAAATTTTGTAAAAATTCGTGATACTTTTATAATTTCACCAAAAATATATAGGCACCAGACAAAAACGACAATTTAACATCCTACCAGTAGCAAGACTAAAAACAGGCCTGCATTTGGAACCATGTCGAATTCTCACCGAAGGAACGTGCACGACGGTTTAGATGGTGATTGTGGGGGAGACTATAAACATTGGTCAATACATTTATCTACGTATCTATCAGCATTACATTACATTAATTATTATTATTATTATTATTATTTTAAGAGTGACTTGACCTATGAAAGATTCTGTTTTGCCGACAATACTCGCTTTTGCCTATAGATTCATATATGATAGCCATTCCGGTGTAATGTCACTGCACTAGAACAACGGTATATTTGCCTACAAATGAGCTTGACACATATTAAAATATAATTAAACTTTATACAATCATTTATCTATGTATAAATATTATAACAAATAGTTTACATGTTGAAAAAACCACTTTAAAGTTGTTTTTTAATCAAACTATTTTATTACGTTGAATTTATACTGTTTTCAGATTGGGTTCGTACACATATCCAATTGGAATGAAAATTGATATAGTAATAAAATACATTATTCTAAATATGATAGGTGAAGTAGATTATAATTTTATCATCACGTGGGGCTCATTTTGACACCATCGCACCGTAATTACGATGCAGTGGTGTTGTACCTGAATATTCTTTTGTATATAAGACTTATTCCGGTGCGGTTGCGTTGCACTTGAATATAACTATATATATGAGAAATATTCAACACCACAATTACGGTGCAATTGCCTCAATATGGGCCTCATATGATTATAAAATTATAATTTACTTTACCCATTGTATTTAGAATTATATATTTTATTACTATACCAATTTGCATCCAATTGGATATGTGTATGAACTCCATCTGAAAATGGTACAAATTCAATGTAATAAAATAGTTTGATGTAAACAATAATTTTAAAATTATTTTTTAACATGTAAACCATTTACTATAAAATTTATATATGGATAAATAATAGTATAAAGTATCAATATGTTTAAATATATGTAAGGCTTATTTTAGGTCAAATACACTGTTAATTACGGTATAGCTTTACTGCACAGTAAAAGTTCTCTCTCTCTTTGCGTGTGTATATATACACACACTAGTTTGGGCCAAAGTGAAGATATATTATGAGTTTTCAAAAACTTGTGCCTATACCCACATAGTGTGTCTAAAATTATAAGCATATCATTTTTTTAAAATTTACTTTTTAAAATGATAAAAATGCCTTTGGAAGCAAATAAAATGGTAAGATATAAAAATTATCTTTATAATACAAATTTTTCATATTTAAAATATTTGTAACATCAGAAAGATTCATTTATTATGACAAATTGAAACCCGATTATATTCATCATAACATATTTTAAGTTATCACACATTATTTATTTTTTAAATTTAGTTGTATTTTTTGTTTCTTCTTCATACACATGTTTTAGCAAGTGTATTTAATCCATATATCGAGTTTTATCATTTTATAGTTATTTTGCATATTTCTTTTTTATTTTTAAAAATTAATCTTTTAAGAGTTGAAAAACAAATTAAATGCTCCCAAAAATATTTTTAAATAAAAATAAATATCGAAAGGAATTGTAAATTGGTAAATTTTAATTTATGGATTAAATACACTTAAAAATATGTTTACGAAGAAAAAATAATAAAAATAAAATAAAATAACTAAATGATATATTTTAACTTAAAATACATTGTGATGTATATAATTAGGCTCCGATGAGTATTGTATCTATTTAATGAGAGTAATATTTTATAAAATAAAAAATTTATTTTAAAGGTGATTTCTTGCATTATGTAATTTTATTTATTTGGAAGTGCTTTTTGTCATTTTTAAAAGGTAATATGCTAAAACTTCTGGCAAATTGTACGGATAGGGATAAATTTTTTTAAAAAAAGATTTCGTGATACCTTTATAATCTGGCCAAAACTATGTAGTCATCATAGAAAAACACAAATTTAAAAGGATCGTTATCGCATGCGCCCGGACGCATACACCTTTTTTAATTTTTTTAAAATTTTTTAATAAAACTGTTAATATAAGTATATTTAACATTTGCATAAATTTTTACTATTTTTTTTGAGTATTTTAGATATTTATTTTTGATTTTTGAAAATCAGTGGCATTTTAGATAATTTTAAATTACCTAAAATGCCACTGATTTTCAAAAATAAAAAATAACTATCTAACGTACTCCAAAAATGACAAAAAATTATAAACATGTTAAATACATATCGATTAACAATATCGTAAAAAAAAAATTTAAATAAAAAAATAAGTGCATGCCTGCATGCTCGTAGCGCATGCAATAACGATCCAATTTAAAATAGCATTCACCACAAGACTAGCAACATGACTGCATTTGGACCCCATATCAAATGCTTATTTTAGGAACACTAGGCTCACGCAATTATGCATATCCACGTCTAGCATTAGAACATAGAAGAGTAGCTTGAACTAGTCGCAACTTGTATCAGCATCTAGGGCAGCCTGTACGACTGTTTGGTTGGTGATTGTGGGAGACCGTAAACATTGGTGAATGTATTTATCTATCAGCATTATATTATATTGATTAATTTTTTTAAGAGTGACTTGACCCTTGAAAATTTCATTTCAGATGGGGAAAATTTGTGTTATAAACCTTTTAACTTTTCATATTAGCATTTTTGATCTCGAAATTTGCATAATAGCATATTAGACCCTATGAAGTTTCAGTCTTTGTACTTTAAACTCTTGCTCCTAACGGTTTAAAAAATACCATTAAACCCGTGTATGACATTGAAAATACCCTTAGAGTTGTACACAAAGCAAGACATCCATGACTAAAACCAACATTATCTTCCTGAATGCCATCACATCCTTAGGATTGTGATGATCCATTGGGAAAATAATGTTGGTTTTTGGTCACGATTATCTTGTTTTTCGTACAAATGTAAAGATATTTTCGACATTACATATGCATTTAACTATATTTTTTAACATTGCTAGGGATGGGGGTTTAAAATGCTAAAGACTGAAATTTTGTAGGGTTTAATATGCTAATATAAAAACTTTGTAATTCAAAATACTAATACGCAAAATTAGAAAGTTTATAACGCAAATTCACTCTTAAGATGGTGACAATAGAAAGACAAGAAATATCGACCCATTGATTCATGTAATGAGCATTTAATAGTAGCTTAACCAATCAATGGATGATAGTCCACATGGTGACATGTAAACATCCTTTTATTTCTCACAACCTAGATTAGCTGTGTAATGGTGCATATCATGCATCGGCATCTAGAGTAACGTGTACGACTGCTTAGATGATAACTATGGGGAGACTAAGCATCAGTCAATGTACTTATCTATCATCATTATGTTATATATGTATTAATTATTTTTTACAGAATGGCTTGACTTATGAAGGGTTCAGATGGCAATGTTAAAAAGACTAGAAACATCGAGTCATTGATTCCTGTAATCAGCATTAATAGTAGCTTGACCAATTAGTATATGATGGTTTAGATGGTGCTATAAAAGTCCGTTCATGTATCACAATCTGAATTACCGTGTAAGATGGTTCATATGGGGGACCGGGCAGATGACTAGACCGAGAAATATCCATCTATCAACTCATTATTCATCAGCATCTTTAACTTAGGTCACAAATGCACCCTATCTCAATCTTCATCTAGCCTTTCTGGGATGAAATCCTTTTTATATAATTCTTTCATTTTCAATATGTTGAAGGGTAATGGAAAATTCACTTCATCTATTTTATTTAATATCATAACTAATTTAATTTATTGATACGGCCCCAAGGTCTACTTGAAAATTTCCAAACAGTAAATAGAAATTTTCATCCTTGGACCTTGCTGGGTGCGTGCTTTAAGTTTCAATGCATCTTGAAAGACAAAATGAAAGCAAGCCACTTGGATCCGAAATTGTGATGTCGTGTCTCTCGTAAAAGTTTTCCATCCCAGAAATTAAACAAGCCAGGGAAAACACAAAGATTCAGGGAGATATGAAGAAATAAAATATTCCAAAATTACTACAAAGGAGAAATCCCTTTGATCAAGAGTTTACAAGGCAAGCTTACATGCCTAGCACTTTTTGCCAAGCCAACATACATTAAACTTTTAACTTTTAAAAGTACTATGCTTCAGAATAATATAATGAGTTCTAATATAATCTAATTAATGAACTCTTTATTAAATTCTATTAAATGGATCTAAAATACACATTTTAATGGACTTTTTTTTGTTAAATTATATTCAGTTGATAATGCTAAAGATCAAATTCTCGATGCATTTAATGGGCTCTTAATTAAATTTTTTAAAACTGCATTAGATTCAAATATAGTAGTGATCTTGTTAACCTGGGTTAAGAAAATGTTTCATTTAGCCTACCTCAAAAAATCCATTTATAATAACTTTTTTCTATTTTTTAAAAAATTATTTATTTAATTGTATTTGACATATAAACCAAGTTTTACCATATATATATATATATATATATCTAAGAAAGTAAAACTTAGTTTGTAGGTCGAATACATTTAGATAAACAAGTGTATGAAAAAAAAATAAAAAAGTTTTTGTAAATCGATTTTTTAACAAGCATTTGCTTGGCCCAGGCTAACTGGATCATTCTATTATATTTAAAATGAATTTTTGCATTTGTACGTACTTAGTTTGGGCGAAATCGCAGACATATCGCTAGTTTTAAAAAATTACAGCTATACCTACACAATGTGTCTTAAAATTGTAAATATCTCCCTTTTAGTAAATTTTTAAAAATGAGGAAAATGCTCTTACAAATTAATAAAATTATAAAATTAAAGAAATTATCTTTAAAATATGAAATTTTTATTTTTAAAATATTCATCGCATTAAACAAATCTACTTAATATGACAAATATGGAGCCCGATTATATATATATATAGGGAAATAATCCAGTGCATGCGACTGCACCGCGTAGTCGCATGCACTTGGGCCCCACTTGATCATAAATAGAAAACTCACCCCACCCATTGTATTTAGATTTGTTCACTTTATTAGCATAACAATTTTCATCCAAATCCAACATGTGTGTAGTCCCCATCTGAAAATGGTGCAAAATCAACTTAATAAAATAGTTTAATGTAAATATCAAGTTTAAAGTAGTTTTTTTTAACAATTAAACTGTCTAAAGTATGATTTATATATGGATAAATGAGTGTATAAAGTTTTATTACAATCTAATATGTGTGAAGTCCATTTTACAGCGGACTGCATCGTAAAACGGTGCAGTCTAACTGCACAGGATCAGATCTCATATATATATATATATATAATTTTTACAATTAGTTGTATCTTTTAGTTTTAGGTAAACATATTTCACTAAGTATACTTAATTTGCATACCAAGTTTTGCTACTTTATAACACTTATATATATATATATAATTTTTTATTTTTTTATTTTGATTTTTTTAAAAATCAAACTTTTAATAGGTGAAAAACCATTTAAATGCCCCTGAAATTGATTTTTGAAAATAATTTTTTAAACTAAATATTTAAAATTGTTGTAAAATGGAAAAACTTAGTTTACGGATTAAATAGACTTAGAAAAAATATTTACAAAGAAAAATGATAGAAATAAGATAAAATAAATGAATAATGTATGTTAGCATAAAATACATTATGATATATAATGAAAAAAATACATTGCGATATATATAACTGAGTTTCAACGGGTATCCGATCTATTTGTATAAAATAATAAATTTTATTTTAAGGTAATTTCCTCCATTGTGTAATTTTATTTAGTTTAGTCTTTGTCATTTTAAAACTTTTGAAAGTTATAAGCTATGTCATGCGATCATGGTTGCTCTCATTTCAGGCACATTGCTGAGGAGAGTTCACGTGTTAGTGGTGGCGTTTTTTTTTTATCGTATCGGCTAATGAAGCATGATTATCTAGATCATGATATATTCCAGGTTAAAATACAACATTCATATATTTTTATAATTTGTCATATTCTTCATAAGCATATTTTCTTAAGTGTATTCAATTTAAAAATAAATTGTCATTGTTTTATGATACTTTTACATATTTATTTTTATTTTTAAAAATCATTGAATTCAAGTACATTTTAAGTAATTTTTCACCCTTAAAAATATAACTTAAAATGCATCATCATGTATATAATTGGGTTCCATCAGCCAACAAGGTGAGGTGGAAAATATTGTTAAGATGATTGTAATATTATGATGCAAGGAAATTAAAAGAATGTTGAGTCTTGTTGCAATGCTAGTTGTAATATTTAAGAATTCTTCTCTAAATTTTTGTATTCAATTGGTTTTTGTTAGTAATTTTATTTAATAATATTATTATAAGCTACAACTAGAGTTATTTTAATTTTTAAAAGAAAAAATATTATTTGTACAGTAAATAATTTACACATAACTAATTTAATTTATTGATGTGATGTGTGCAGACAAATGGTTTGAAGGTTTATTCGAAAATTTCAAAGCAGTACATGGAAATTTGCATCTTTCGACCATGCTAGATGCGTCCTTTACTTTTCCAATATCCATTGCAAGAGGAAATGTAATTCAGGCCACTTAGAATATGGGGGACTATAAGCATCGGTACATCCATTCATCTATTTATCTATCAGCATTATATCAATTATTTTTTAAGAGAAGCTTGACTCATGAAGGATTCAGAGGGTGACCGTAGAAAGACTAGAAAGCTTGACTAGATACATCATAATATATTTTTTACAATTAGTGGTATTTTTGTTTCTTGTTATTACACATGTTTTACTAAGTCTAATTAATTAATATATCAAGTTTTGGCATTTTACAATATTTTTACATATTTATTTTTTATTTTTAAAAATCAAGTTTATACGAGTTGAAAATCCATTTAAATTCTCGCGAAACTGATTTCTAAATAAAAATAAACATGTAAAAATATTATAAAATGAAAATTTTTGTTCATAGATTAAATGCACTTAGAAAAATATATTTATGAACAAAAATAATAAAAATAAAATAAAATAAGAAAATATAGCTTAAAATACATTTCGATGTATATAATCGGGCTCCAATGAGTGTAGAGTCTAACTAATGTGAGTAATATTTTTATAAAATAAAAAAGTTTCATTTTAAAAGTGATTCTCGCATTATGTAATTTTATTTATTTGCAAGTAATTTTTTATCATTTTCAAATTTTTAAGAAGTTATACGCCAAGACTTCTGCAGCGTGTACAACTGTTTAGATTGTGATTGTGGGGAGACTGCAAACATCCGTCAATGTATTTATCTATCAGCATTATATTATATTGATTAATGACTTGACCTATGAAGGATTCACTTCAGATGGTAACCACAAAAAGACTAGAAATGTTGGTCCATTGATTCATGTAATCAGATACAACTTGACCAATTAATGGATGATGGTCTACACGATAACTCTAAACATCCATTCATTTATCACAACTTAGATTAGTGTGTACAATGGTTCAAATAGGGAGCTGATAGCTAGACTGGTAAATACACCTCCACTAAACCTCTGTCCACTAATCAAATGTAGCCAATGACGGAGTTCAACACACACACACAGACACACACACACATAAAAGAATATACATAGGAAAATGTTGCTGTGCATACGGACTGCATGTGCAAGACTAACTAAAAAAATTATATTGACTGCAATAAAGATTGAACATTGCAATCAATCATCAACATTTTAAAAATAAAAGGTTTACACGAACCATTTATATAAAAACGGAGCCCAATCAGGCCCACTACTATTTTTAATATTTTTGCATATATCTTTCTAATTTTTAAAAATCAAATATTTAATGGGTGAAAGATCATTTAAATGCCCCTAAAATTGATCATTTTTAAAAATAAATTTTTTTAAAATAAATACGTAAGATATTATAAAATGACAAAACTTAGTTTATAGATTAAATACACTTAAAGTAACATGTTTCCAAAGAAAAATAATAAAAATAAAGTAAAACAAATAAATAAATTAATAATGTATTTTAGCTTAAGATGCATTGTGATGTATATAACTGACTTTCGACAAGTATTGGCTCTATTTAATGTGAGTAATATTTGTATAAATTAAAAAAGCTTTTTTTAAAGCTAATTCCTTGGTTATGTAATGTAATTTATTTGCAAGGACTTTTTGTTATTTTCAAACTTCTTAAAATTTATACTTATGGCAAATTGTACAGGTAGGGAATGACTAGGATGAAATTCTGTAAAAATTCCTGATACTTTTATAATTTCACCAAAACGATATAGGTACCATACAGAAACAACAATTTAACATCCGATCATTAGCAAGACTAAAAACAGGCCTGCATTTGTAACCCATGTCGCATTCTCACAGAAGGAGCGTTTATGACGGTTTAGATGATGATTATGGGGGAGACTATAAACATTGGTCAATCCATTTATCTATTTATCTATCGGCATTACATTATAGTAATTATTTTATTATTATTTTAAGATGGCTTCACCTATGAAAGAGTCTGTTTTGCCGACAATACTTGCTTTGGCCTATAGATTCATATATGACAGCTATTACAATATAATATGATTGCACAGCAGTACATTTTCTTTAAAATGAGCTCCACACATATTATAATATACTAAAACTTTATATAATTGTCTATGTATAAATTTTATAGCAAATGATTTACATGTTGAAAAAACTACTTTAAAGTTGTTATTTTATCAAAATATTTTATTACGTTGAATTTGTACCATTTTCAAATGAAGTTTATACACATAGCCAATTGTGATGAAAATTGATATTGTAATATAATACATTATTCTAAATATAATGGGTAGAGTAGATTATAATTTTATCATCATATGAGGCTCATTTTGAAGCCACTGATCCGTAATTACGATGTAGTAGTGCTGCACCTGAATATTCTTCTATATATAAGACTTATTTCGGTGCAGCGCAACTGTACCGGAATAGTGGTACATTTACTCAAAAATGAGCTCCACACATATTATAATGAAATAAAACTTTATACAATTATTTGTCTATATATAAATTTTATAATAAATGATTTATATGTTGTAAAAACTACTTTAAAGTTGTTATTTATATCAAATTATTTTATTATGTTGAATTTATACCATTTTAAGATGGAGTCGATACACATATTCGATTGGGATGAAAATTGATATGGTAATAGAATTATCATTTTAAATACAATGAATAAAGTAGATTATAATTTTATGATCATGTAAGACTCATTTTGACGTAATTGCACCGTAATTACGGTTCAATTGCGTTGCACTTTAATATAACTATATATATGAGAAATATTCAACACCACAATTACAATGCAATTACCTCAATATGAGCCCTACATGATTATAAAATTATAATATACTCCACCCAATGTATTTAAAATTATGTATTTATTATTATACCGATTTGCATCCAATTGAATATGTGTGTGAACCTCATCTGAAAATGGTACAAATTCAATGTAATAAAATAATTTAATGTAAATAATAACTTTAAAGTTATTTTTTAACATATAAACAATTTACTTAAAATTTATATATCGATAAATAATCACATAAATATCAATACATTTAAGTACATGTAAGGCCCATTTTGGGTCAAATGCACCGTTAATTATGGTGTAGCTTTATTGCACAGGAAATGTTCTCTTTCTTTGTATGTGTATACATACACACACTAGTTTAGGCCAAAGTAATGGTATATTATGAGTTTTCAAAAACTTATGCCTGTTCCCACATAGTGTGTCTAAAATTATAAGCATATCATTTTTGTTAAATTTACTTTTTAAAATGATGAAAATGCCTCTGGAAGCAAATAAAATTGTAAGATATGAAAAATTATCCTTAGAATATAAATTTTCATATTTAAAATTTTTTTAACATTAGAAAGATTTATCTAATGTGATGAATTGAAACCTACTTATATTCATCATAACATATTTTAAGTTATCACACGTTATTTATTTTTTACAATTAGTTGTATTTTTTGTTTCTTCTTCATACACATGTTTTAGCAAGTGTACTTAATCCATATATCAAGTTTTATCATTTTATAGTTATTTTGCATATTTATTTTTATTTTTAAAAATTAATATTTTATGAGTTGAAAGACAAATTAAATGCTCCCGAAACTATTTTTAAATAAAAATAAATATCTAAAGGAATTGTAAATTGGTAAAATTTCATTTATGCATTAAATACACTTTAAAAAATATGTTTATGAACAAAAATAATAAAAATAAAATAAAATAACTAAATAATATATTTTAGCTTAAAATATAGTGCCATGTATATAATCAAGCAGCGATGAGTATTGGATATATTTAATGAGAGTAATACGTTATAATAAAAATTTTTATTTTAAAGGTGATTTCTTGCATTATGTAATTTTATTTATTTGCAAGTGCGTTTTTGTCATCTTCAAATTTTTAAAAGGTTATATGCCAGAACTTCTGTACGGGTAGGGATAAAATTTTTTGAAAACAGAATTCATGATACTTTTATAATCTGGCCAAAACTATGTAGTCACCATAGGAAAACACCAATTTAAAATGGCACCCACAGCCAGACTAGCAACAGGCCTGCATTTGGACCCTATACCAAATGCTTACTGTAGTAACACTATGCAAACGATCCACGTCTGGTATTAGAACATTGAAGAGTAGCTTGAACGGTCACAACATATATTGGCATCTGGAGCAGCCTGTACGGCTGTTTGGTTTGTGTTTGTCGGAGACTGTAAACATGGGTGAATGTAATTATCTATCAGTATTATATTATATTGATTAATTTTTTTAAGGTTGACTTGACCCACGAAAAAGTTCATTTCGGATGGGGAAAATTTGCGTCATATACCTTTTAACTTTGTATATTAGCATTCCCGATCT
The DNA here is from genome assembly GCA_030490835.1 of Annona cherimola. Classification (NCBI taxonomy): domain Eukaryota; kingdom Viridiplantae; phylum Streptophyta; class Magnoliopsida; order Magnoliales; family Annonaceae; genus Annona; species Annona cherimola. The sequence goes on along the minus strand of JASFXW010000080.1, from coordinate 26,511 downwards.
CGAAGTTTATGTACTAGTATATTAGACCCTATAAAGTTTCAGCCTTTGTACTTTAAACTCTCGCTTCTAGCGGTTTTAAAAACACCATTAAACTTGTGAATGATATTAAAAATATCCTTAGAGCTGTACACAAAGCAAGACATCCATGGCTAAAACCAACATCATCTTCCTAAATATCATCACATCCTTAGGATTGTGAGGATCCGTTGGGCAAATAATGTTAGTTGGTCACAGTTGTCTTGCTTTTCGTACAGATATAAAGATATTTTCAACATTACATATGCGTTTAACAATCTTTTTTTACAGTATTAGGGTTGGGGTTTGAAATGTTAAAGACCAAAATTTTGTAAGGTCTAATATGTTAATACGCAAACTTTGTAATCCAAAATACTAATACACAAAGTTAAAAAGTTTATAACACACATTTCATCTTAATACGGTGAGCATAGAAAGACAACAAATATCGATCTATTGATTTATGTAATCGGCATTTAACATTAGCTTCACCAATTAATGGACGATGGTCCACATGGTGAGATGTAAACGTCCTTTCATTTCTCACAACCTAGATTAGCATGTATAATGGTTCACAGCATGCATCGGCATCTAGAGTAACGTACGACTGTATAGATAGTGATTGCAGGGAGACTATAAGCATCAGTCAATGTATTTATCTATCCGCATTATGTTATATATATTAATTATTTTTTACAGAGTGGCTTGACCTATAAAGGGTTGATGTTAAAAAACTAGAAATATCGAGTGATTGATTCTTGTAATCAGCATTGATAGTAGCTTGACCAATGGATATATGATGGTCTAGATGGTGTTATAAAAGTCCATTCATGTATCACAATCTGAATTACCGTGTAAGATGGTTCATATGGGGGACCGGGCAGATGACTAGACTTAGAAATATCCATCTATCGACTCATTATTCGTCAACATCTTTTAACTTAGGTCACTAATACAGCTTATCTTAATCTTCATGTAGCCCTGCTTGGATGAAACCCCTCTTTTATATAATTCTTTTATTTTCAATATTTTGAAGGGTAATGGAAAATTCGACTCATCTATTTTATTTAATATCATAACTAATTTAATTTATTGATACGGTCCCGAGGTTTACTTGAAATTTTCCTAGTAGTAAATAGGAATTTTCATTCTTCGACCTTACTGGATGCGCCCTTTAATTTTCAATGCATCTTGAAAGAGAAAATGCATGCCAAGCCACTTAGATCCGGAATTGTGATGTCGTCTCTCGTGAAGGTTTTATATCCCAGAAATTAAACAAGTAAATAAAAACACAAAGATTTCGGGAAATATGAAGAAATAAAATATTCCAAAATTCGTACAAAGGTGAAATCCCTTTGATCAAGAGTTTAAAAGGCAAGCTTACTTGCGTAGCACTTTTTTGCATGGTCAACATACATTATAATTTTAACTTTCAAAAGTACTATGCTTCAAAATAATATAATGAGTTCTAATATAATCTAATTACTGAACACTTTTTTAAATTCTATTAAACGGCTCTAAAATATACATTTTAATGGAATTTTTTATTAAATTATATTCAATTGACAATGTTAAAGATCAAATTCCCGGTGCATTTAATGGGCTCTTAATTAATTTTTTAAAAACTGCATGAGATTTAAAGAGTAGTGATCCTGTTAAATCGGGTTAAGAAAATGCTCCATTAGCCTACCTCAAAAAAACTCATTTATAATATTTTTTTTATTTTTTCTTAATACAATTAATTATCTAATTGTATTTGACATATAGACTAAATTTTACTATTTTTAGATATATATATATATATTTAGAAAAGTAAAACTAGATTTATATGTTAAATACATTTAAATAAACAAGTGTACAAAGAAAAAATTGTAAATCGAGTTTTCTAACAAACGTTTGCTTGGCCCAGGCTAATAGAATCATTCCTTATATTTAAAATGAATTTTTACGTTTGTACGTAGTTAGTTTGGGCGAAATTGTATACATATAGCTATACCTGTACAAGGTGTCTTACAATTGTAAATATCTCCCTTTTAGTAAATTTTAAAAATGATGAAAATGGTATTATAAATTAATAAAAATATAAAACGAAAGAAATTATCTTTAAAATATGAAATTTTTATTTTTAAAATATTCATCACATTAAACAAATCCACTTAATGTGACAAATATAGAGCCCGATTATTTATATATCATAATATATTTTAAGATATAATACAATTTTTTACAATTAGTTATATTTTTGGTTTTTCTCAATAAACATATTAATTTATATACCAAGTTTTTCTACTTTATAACACTTACATATATATATATATTTGATTTTTAAAAAAATCAATGTTTTAATAGGTGAAAAACCTTTGAAATGCCCCCTGAAATTGATTTTTCAAAATAATTTTTTCAAAATAAATATTTAAAATTGTTATAAAATGGAAAAACTTAGTTTACGGATTAAATAGACTTAGAAAAACATATTTGCAAAGAAAAATAATAAACATAAAGTACAATAACTAAATAATATATTTTAGCTTAAAATACAGTGCGATGTTATAACTAGGCTCAGTATTGGATCTATTTAATGAGAGTAATATTTTATAAAATAAAAAATTTTATATTAAAGGTGAATTCTTGCATTATGTAATTTTATTTATTTGCAAGAGCGTTTTTGTCATTTTTAAATTTTTAAAAGGTAATATGCCAGAACTTCTGGCAAATTGTACGGGTAGGGATAAAAATTTTTAAAAAAGAATTCGTGATACTTTTATAATCTGGCCAAAACTATGCAGTCACCATAGGAAAACACCAATTTAAAAAAGCACCCAGAGCAAGACTAGCAACAGGCCAGCATTTGGACTCCATATCAAATGTTTACTGTAGAAACACTAGGCTCATGTAATTATGCAAACGATCCACGTCTCGTATTAGAACATTGAAGAGTAGCTTGAACTGGTCGCTACAGGTATCTGCATCTAGAGCAGCCCGTACGACCGTTTGGTTTATGATTGTCGGAGACTATGAACATTGGTGAATGTATTTATCTATCAGCATTATATTATATTGATTAACTTTTTTAAGAGTGACTTTACCCATGAAAAGTTCATTTCAGATGGGAAAAATTTGCGTTGTAAACCTTTTAACTTTTCATATTAGCATTTCGGATCTCAAAATTTACGTATTAGCATGTTAGACTCGGTCAAATTTCAAGATTTGTACTTTAAACTCTCACTCTTAATGGTTTAACAAATACAATTTAACCCATTTATGACATTTAAAATACCCTTAAAGTTGTACACAAAGCAAGACATACATGGCTAAAACCAACATTATCTTCCTAAATGTCATCACATCCTTAGGATTGTGAGGATCCATTGGGCAAATAATGTTGATTTTTTGTCACAGTTGTCTTGCTTTTCGTAAAAATATAAAGATATTTTCAACATTACATATGCATTTAATTATATTTTTTTAACATCGTTAGGGGTGGAGGTTAAAAATGCTAAAGACCGAAATTTTGTAGGGTCTACTATGCTAATATGCAAAGTTAAAAAATTTATAGCACAAATTTCCTCTTAAGATGGTGACAATAGAAAAACAAGAAATATCGATCCATTGATTTATGTAGTCAGCATTTAATAGTAGCTTGACCAATTAATGGATGATGGTCCATGGTGACATGCGAACATCCTTTCATTTCTTACAACCTATATTAGCGTGTATAATGGTTCACAGCATGCATGGACATCTAGAGTAACAGGTACGACTGCTTAGATGGTTAAGAGCTAGACCTCAAAAATTAATCAGTCAATGTATTTATTTATCTGCATTATGTTATATATATTAATTAGTTTTTACAGATTGGCTTGACCTATGAAGGGTTCAGATGGCGATGTTAAAAAGACTAGAAATATCGAGTCATTGATTCTTGTAATCAGCATTGATAGTAGCTTGACCAATGAATATATGATGGTCTAGAGGTTGTTATAAAAGTCCATTCATGTATCACAATCTGAATTACCGTGTAAGATGGTTCAAATGGGGAATCGGGAAGATGACTAGACTGAGAAATATCCATCTATCGATTCATTATTCGTCAACATCTTTTAACTTAGGTCACTAATGCAGCTTATCTTAATCTTCATGTAGCCGTGCTTGGATGAAACCCCTCTTTTATATAATTTAACCTCTCTTTTATATAATTTTTTTTATTTTCGATATGTTGAAGGGTAATGGAAAACTCACTTCATCTATTTTATTTAATATCATAACTAGTTTGATTTATTGATACAGTACCAAGGTTTACTTGAAAATTTTCAAGTAGTAAATAGGAATTTTCATCCTTCGACCTTGCTGGATGCGTCCTTTAATTTTCAATGCATCTTGAAAGAGAAAATGCAAGCCAAGTGGATCCAGAATTGTGATGCCGTGTCTCTTGTAAAGGTTTTCTATCCAGAAATTAAACAAGCAAGGAAAAACACAAAGATTTGGGGAAATATGAAAAAATAAAATATTCCAAAATTACTACAAAGGGAAAATCCCTTTGATCAAGAGTTTAAAGGCAAGCTTACATGCGTAGCACTTTTTTGCGAGGTCAACATAGATTACACTTTTAACTTTCGAAAGTACTATGTTTCAAAATAATATAATGAGTTCTAAGATAATCTAATTACTGAACTCTTTGTTAAATTCTATTAAACGGCTCTAAAATATACATTTTAATGGAATTTTTTTGTTAAATTATATTCAGTTAATAATGTTAAAGATCAAATTCCCGATGCTTTTCATGGGCTCTTAATTAATTTTTTTAAAACTGCATGAGATTTAAGGAGTAGTGATGCTGTTAAACTGAGTTAAGAAAAATGCTTCATTTAGTCTATCTCAAAAAACTCATTTACAATAATTTTTTTCTGTTTTTTCAAACAATTGGTTATTTAATTGTATTTGACATATAAACCATGTTTTACCATTTTTAGATATATGTACATCTAAAAAAGAAAAACTTAGTTTATATGTCAATTACATTTAGATAAACAAGTGTATGAAGGAAAAATAAAAAAAAATTTGTAAATCAGTTTTTTAATAAGCATTTGCTTAGCCTAGGTTAGCAGGATCATTCCTTTATTTAAAATGAATTTTTGCATTTGTACGTACTTAGTTTGGACGAAATCGAATACATATCACTAGATTTTAAAAATTACAGCTATACCTGTGCAACGTGTCTTAAAATTGTAAATATCTCCCTTTTAGTAAATTTTTTAAAATGATGAAAATGCTCTTACAGATTAATAAAATTATAAAATGAAAGAAATTATCTTTAAAATATAAAATTTTTATTTTTAAAATATTCATCACATTAAACAAATCTACTTAATGTGACAAATATGGAGCTCGATTATATATATAATAATGTATTTTAAGCTATAATATAATTTTTTACAATTAGTTGTATTTTTTGGTTTTTCTGTGTAAACATATTTTACTAAGTATACTTAATTTATATACCAAGTTTTGCTACTTTATAACACTTATATATATATATTTTTTTATTTTTAAAAAGTCAAACTTTTTATAGGTGAAAAACCATTTAAATGCCCCTGAAATTGATTTTGAAAATAATTTTTTAAACTAGACTTAAAATTGTTGTAAAATGAAAAAACTTAGTTTACGGATTAAATAGACTTAGAAAAACATATTTACAAAGGAAAATACTAGAAATAAAATAAACTAAATGAATAATGTATGTTAGCTTAAAATACATTACGATATATAATGAAAAAAATACATTGCGATATATATAACTGAGTTTCAACGGGTATCCGATCTATTTGTATAAAATAATAATTTTTATTTTAAAGGTGATTTCTTCCATTGTGTAATTTTATTTAGTTCAGAGGAGTTCTTTGTCATTTTAAAACTTTTTGAAAGTTATAAGCTATGTCATGCGGTCATGGTAGCTCACATTGCTGAGGAGAGTTCACGTGTTAGTGGTGGCTTTTTTTTTTTTTCTTATCCTACTTGGCTAACGAAGCATGATTATCAAGATCATGATATATTCTAGGTTAAAATACAACATTCATATATTTTTATAATTAGTCATATTCTTCATAAGCATATTTTCTTAAATGTATTCAATTTATAAATAAGTTGTCATTATTTTATGGTACTTTTATATATTTATTTTTTATTTTTTAAAAATCAAGGACATTTTAAGTGATTTTTCACCCTTGAAAATATAACTTAAAATGCATCATGATATATATAATCAGGTTTCATCAGCCAACAAGGCCAAGGTAAGAAATATTGTTAGCAAAAATAGAATGCTATTATGATGTTTGTAGAATGTTGTAAGGAAATTGAAAGAATGTCTCATTGTTTAATTACAATACCAATTGAGATAATTGTAATATTATGATGCAAGGAAATTGAAAGAATGTCTCCGTCTAGTTGCAATGCTAGTTGAGATGACTTTAATCATATACTATAATTTTTGGCAAATTGTACTGGCAAGGAATGACTAGGGATACAATTTTGTACAAATTCGTGGTACCTTTGTAATTTTGCCAAACTATTAGGTACCATGCAAAAACACCAATTTAAAAAAACCCACCCGTAGTTTTCTTAAAAAAAAAAAAAAAAAAAAATCCTACCCATAGCACGACTAGCAACAGGCGAGCATTTGGACCCCATGTCAGATTCTGACCGGAGGAGCACGTACGATGGTTTTTTTTTTTTTTTTTTTTTTTTTTTTGATGGAATGGTTTAGATGGTGATTTGTGGGGGAGACTATAAACATGGATTATATGCGACCGCTTATCTATACCGTCCGTATTGGGAAGATGAAATCCAACCGTTCAATGCACATTGAATGCGCCGACGAGAAAGAAGTGCAAGCGTTGACGTGGCACTATTGGAATTTAATGGGTATTGAAGCGTTGACGAGGAGACCAAAGAGAAATTCGACGTAGAGAGGTGGTGTGACACTGTGACTGTGAGTGGGAACGAGAAGCGCTGGAGGGAGAGGAGGCGTTGTCGACTGCTTATCGTGCAGAGATCGAAGACGCCTCTTCGACCGGCTCCTGATTCAATGCTCCCGGGAGCATGCAGCATCCAGGCACATACATACATTTTTTTTTTTACTTTTTTTGAAAATATTTTCATAAATATATTAGCCCAAGTATATTTAACATATATATCAATTTTTACCATTTTTGGAGATTTTTAGATATTTATACTTGATTTTTGAAAATCAGTAGCATTTTAGTAATTTAAAATTACGTAAAATGCCACTGAGTTTCAAAAATAAAAAATAAATACCTAAAATACTCCAAAAATGGTAAAAATTTACACACAGATTAAATACACTTGGGCTAACATGTTTATTTATTTTGTGCACTAAGCTAGCATTTTTGACATCAAGTTAAATAAAATTAATTAATTTATATATCAAGTTCAGAAATTTTAATTTAACTTCTAAACCACCTAAAATATTTTTCTTTTACATATGCAATAAACATTATGTTATGTGGAAGTATGATTGTTTTAATATCTTATTTTATTTGTCGAAATATATATATGATTATAATGCATTATAGTATCATATAATAATAGAATTATGTGTATATATAATATTATTATTATCATCATAATATTAGATTTGTAATATTTTTCACTGATTTAATTTATGTATTGATGTGTATAGACGCATCGGTCAGAAGGTTTCCTTGAAAATTTCCTAGTAGTAACCAGGAATTTGCATCGTTCGAACTTGCTGGATGCGTCCCTTAATTTTCCATGCATTTTTTTTCAGAAAAAGTGGAAGGTAAGCCATTTAGATATGGAATTGTGATGCTACGTGAAGGTTTTCCATTCAAGGAATTACACTAGGAAAAAAACGCAGAGATTTCAGGAAATATGAAGAAATAAAATATTCCAAAATGACTACAATGGGGAAATCCCTTTGATCAAGAGTTTAAAAGGCAAGCTTCCACTCCCGGCACTTTTCTTGAAGTCAACGTACATCACACTTTTAATTGGAAAATGCCTCTTACGCCCCATACTGTTTACTTCAAATTACTTATATACTTTTAATATTCTATAAATTCTTTCTGTACTCATTATATTTTACCATAAATTTTTCTCATACCTATGTCGTCAATACAACCATTATCTACCCTATTAAAAAGATAATTTTGTCCATTGAAAATTTTTTAATTGAGGCAAGTTAACCTTAACATGACTTAATTAATGATAGTAAATCATTAATATACAATATTAAATAATTTAAGAGTCATATTAAGGATGAATTATTTTAACAAAACTTTTTTTAAAAAAGTAGAATCATCTTTTCAATAAAATAGATAATAATTATGTTAATGATGTGAGTATAATAGAAATTCATGGTAAAATGTTATAGACACAAGAGGAATTTGTGAAACATTGTGGGTATATTAGGCATTAAGTGCAAATGTTGAGGGTATAAAAGGAATTTCTCCTTACTTTTAACTTTTGAAAGTAATATGTTCCAAAATAATATGTATATATATTTTAAAATTTTAAGTATAGAATTATTTTAGCCATTTTAAAAAGCTTAATATATATATATATATATACATATCTAAAAAGGTAAAACTTAGTTTATTTATTAAATACGCTTAGATAAAGACTTGTACGAAGAAAAAAATTTTAAGTGAAAATTTAGAGATATACTAAGTAAGTCATTACTCAGCTTGGGCTAACAGAATTATCTCTTTTAGAATTTCATGATCATAAAAGAAATTAAGATTAAACTTTGAAAGTATATTTAAGAATCTTTCTAAAATTTTTGTACACAATCGTCTCTTGTTACTAATTTTATTTAATAAAATTTTAATTTAAACTATAATAAGAGTTAACTTTAATTTTTAAATAAAATATATTATAGCTCGAGCAGTATAATGGCTTAATTAGCCCATATAAAAATACCCATTAAATGTTTTTTGCTTTTTCCCTGAAACTTCTTAATGTAGATGTGTTTAATATATAAACTAAGTTTTATCATTTTTGGATATGTGTGTATCTTTTTAAACATTAGGGCAGGCTAAAAATACACCTATATTTAAAAATCTTAAATATATATATACCTCTATCCAAAATAGTACAATTTGATTTATATATTAAAAACATTTAGACAAATAAGTTTATGAAAAAAATTAGTTTTTAAACGAGTTGTTTGAGTTGGTCTAAATAAGTTATTATTCAGTTTGGGTTGACAGAATCATTTCTCTTATTTATTTGTATTCTAAATAAGTTATACACATTCTCAAATTCTACATCTGCACAACTAGATTGATCGATTTATATGTGCACACATATGGTCAGAAGTTTTTTCTTTTATTTTTTGAAAATTTTCAAGAAACAATACTTGAACAACTAGTAGTAAATGTGAATTTCTATCCTTTTACTGTGTTTTAAACTTTAATATTTTCTAAAATTTTTGTACGTAATAGGCTTTTGTTATTAATTTTATTATAAACTATGGTAAGAGTTAATTTTAAGTTTTAAATAAATATATTATTTGTAAAGAAATGATCTTGTTAGTTTGAGCTACATAATAGCTTACTTAGTTCATATAAAAAAATCCATTTAAAATCTTTTTCTTTTTCCATATAAACTTCTTAATGTAGACGTATTTAATATATAAATTAAGTTTTGTCATTTTTGATATATTTATTTTTTTAGATTTTTAAACACAGGGGTATTTTTAAAAATTTTAAAAATATATGCACTATTCAAAAAGATAAATTTTGGTTATACATTAAATATACGTAGATAAACAAGTGTACGAAAAAATATTTTTTAAATAAGTTTTTTAAGATGGGTCATTGCTTAGCTTAGGCTGAAAGAATCATTTTTCTTATCTATTTGTACTCTAAATAAGCTACACACATTTTTGAATTCTTCCTCTTCACGACTAAATTAATTGATTCTTTTTCCTTAAAAAATTAATTGATTTATACGTGCAGACATATGGTCAGAAGTTTTTTCTTTTGTTTTTTGAACATCTTAAGTAAACAATACTTCAACAAGTAGTAAATGGGAATTTGTATCCTTTTACCGTGTTGGATACGCCCCTTAAATTTTCATACCTCTTGAAAGAGGAAATGCAAGTTCAACCATTTACATGTTATATCTCCATTGAAGGTTTAAGAAATTGAGATGTGTATGAGAAGTGATAAAATTTTTGAAAGACAAGAATTTTAGTGTAAAATTTTTTAAAATAATAGAAAATAATATAGTATGATAGGAATAATGATAAGAAGTAAAAAAAAAATATAGTTAAAGTGGAGTGATCCTGTTAGCCCGGACTAAGTAAGAGGAGTGACCCTGTTAGCCCGGACTAAGTAAATGCCCCACTTAGCCCACGTTAAAAAACTTATTTACAGCAACTTTTTTTATTTTTCTTCATGCACTTGTTTATCTAAGTATATTTAACATATAGACCAAGTTTTACCATTTTTGAATATGTTTATCTATTTTTTTGAGATTTTTAAACATCTATGTGTATATATGTATTTAAAATACCCTTATTTTTAAAAATCTAAAAAAATATATACATATATCCAAAAATGGTAAAACTTGATTTATATATTAAATACACTTAAATAAACAAGTGTAAGAAAAAACACTGAGAAGAGTGATCCTGTTAGTTTGGACTAAGTAAATGTCTCACTTATCCTACCTCAAAAATTGTATTTAAAATAATTTTTTTGTGTTTTTATTTTTATCTAAGTGTATTTAATATATAAATCAAGTTTTACCATTTTTGGATATGTGCATATATTTTTTAGTATTTAAAAATAAGGGTATTTTAAATACATATATACACATAGATGTTTAAAAATCTTTTTTAAAATAAATAAACATGTTCAAAAATGGTAAAACTTAGTCTATAAGTTATATTTATTGTAATTATGTAGAAATAATTGAAACATAAGATATTTGAGTAGGAAAATGTGAAAAAAAATTAAAATAGAATAATTGTAAAAAGTAAAATTTTTTATTGAAAAGTTTCTATTTAAAAGTTGTAGGCGTAAACAAATAAACCTTAAACAAGTGAGAAAAAACACATATTTCAGTAAATATGAAAAAAAAAAGTTTAAAGAGGGAAGCTTACTCATGTCACATTTTTTTAGGCCATCATACGTCACACTTTAACTTTCAAAAGCAATGTGCTTCAAAATAATGTAGTGGGTTCTAATACAATGTAATTAATAAACTTTTTGTTGAATTCAAAATAACGGCTTTAAATTTCAACACATTTTGATGGACTTTTTTATTAAAATTTATTTAATTGATATTGTTAAATATCAAATTCCGTTATTCCCCACGAATTTAATGGGCCTTTAATTAAATTCCTTTTAAACTATATTAAATTTAAAAGGAAATTTTTGCACATATATCAGCTAGTTTGGGCGAAATTGAAGGCATATTATGAGTTTTCAAAGAATTATATATACATATATCCAGACAGTGTGTTTGAAATTATAAGCATACTACTTTTGTTAATTTTTTTTAAATGATGAAAATACCCTTGAAAACAAATAAAAGTATAAAAGATAAGTGATCCTATTAGTTAGGCTAAGTACGCCATTATTTTGCTCGCCTCAAAAAATTTATTTAAATTTACTTTTTTCCATAAACTTGTCAATGTAAATGTATTTAATGTATAAATCAAAATTTACCATTTTTGAATATGTGTGTGTGCATTTACATTTTTAAACATATGAGTATTTTAGCCATTTTAGATATATTTATATATAATCAAGTTTCTTAAGAGTTGAAAAATGAATTAAATGCTCCCAAAATTGATTTTTTAAGAAAATATGTAAAAGTAGTTTATGAAGAAAAATAATTAAAATAAAATAAAATAACTAAATAATAGCTTAAATGTAACACCTCATTCCTAAAAATACTCAAGAAGTAGTTAATGGGTGCTACACAATTTAAGAAAAATTCGGCAGCATCTCCCCATAACATATAAGGGGTAATATGGAATACGTGACCTGATATTCATAAACATTTCAATCTGTAACATTCAATCCTATTTATATACTTGCATCTTCATATAATAAGGACATTCATATAGAAGAAAAATCATTAAATATTACCCTTACACATCAAGCAAATATAATAATCATGCATATGTGCATCAATAGGGATTATAATCCAATCCAAAATACAAAATATATTATAATTGTCAAAGCGAATCCGCCTAAATAATTGTCTACATATATGATTATCAAAAAGAGTACAAATCAAAAAGAACTAAAATTAACATATTGTGCTGTGGTCTCTCATGTTTGATCTTCAACTTGTCCCATCTTTAAGTTTCCCATCTGGCCTGTGATCTAAAGCACAATAACAAACGATATGAGTCTAAAGAGACCCAGTAAGTAGATAGTGGTTAGCACAAAGTGGAAATAAGTATAATGATGGATACTTATATAGTGATGAAGGTAATACATATGAGTCCAATATCCACTCCCAAGATCGTATGCATATAATCATACACAAATTGAACAACACGACTAATCATCTACTCATGTCCATCAAGGGCCATGAACAACCCTCCCCTCATGTCAATCAGGGCCATGAACAACCCTTACAATCAACTATTTGAAATAACACATCATACTTAACAGACAACGAAACATGTTGCAAACCATGCATACAACATCAACACAATTCAAATTCAACATATAAATCTGTCACACACATTTTATCAAACACATGATAGGTGCGAAATGAAAGAACCTTTGATTCATACTCTCGTTTCGGGCAAATCAATTCGCGTCACATTTCAACAATATAAAAATTACTAAGAAGTCTTTTACATCATAGGAATCGCACATCCAAAGTAGATTTCCCATGAACCCTAACTGTTACGAACCCTATGCCTCATACCACGGAGTCTTCAGGCGCTACACATTCCCTCTAGTCTCACATCATGTTCAACATAAAATTTCATCACTAAATCGAGAAGGGGCGACATCTACTTACCTTGATTGTGATTTCTCCCAAAACAGCGACCCTAGATGTGGATTGCAGAGATTTGGACCCTTGTAGCTTCCCGGACTAGGATCTATGACCTTCAAGGAAGTAGGTATAGTTTCCCTCAAGAGATCCACGAGTGGTTCGAACTGAGTGGAAGAGAAAGTAGAGGAGGAGAAGAAAACGCAGTCGGGTGCGAAATAGGAAATGAAGCCCTAGAGCGCGGGCCGCTCATGTTAATTGAACCCATTGGGTCGGGTCGGGGCATGGGTCGGGTCCAGTCGCAATTAGTAAATTTTCCGCTCCTACAACTTAATAATTAAAAATTTCTCCAGGGGCGCTGCCTCCTTGACCCCCGCGACCTGACTGGTCAGGTCGAACCCCGTACCTACTCTGCGAAGAGAAAAAATAGTTATAGTGCTTAACAATGACACACTAATCATACACATTTAAATTTATACTCAGTTTGCTAAGATCATAATACAAGCATATATGCACTATATGTCCCTTAGATACCATATTCATATATGTTATTCATCCATTAACATTATAAACTCCTAGTGGCATATTCATAAGTTATCTCATAAATAGAGAAGGGTTATAATGAAAATAAAATAAAATAAAATACCTGGTCCTTACATTAAAATACGTTGCAATGCATATAACCAGGCTCCGACGAGTATTGGATCTATTTAATTTGAGTAATATTTTTGTAAAATAATAAATTTTATTTTAAATGTGATTTCATGCATTGTAATTTTATTTATTTGCAAGTACTTTTTTTCATTTTCAAATATGTCACAATTTATGGCAAATTATACAGGCAGAGATACGATTTTTTTAAAAAAAAGTGATATTTTTCTAATTTTGCCAAAACTATATAGTTACCATACAAAAATAAAAATTTTAAGGGTCGTTTGGTAATCTGTTTAGGAATGTGACGCAGAGAAATGTGAGGGCATAAATTCCCAAGCTTACTAATTTATCAATTAATAATCATATTTTTACTCCTTTATTTGCACATTCAAATCATTTCTCTTTCCTATTATACTCTAACTACCCTATTTATTTTATCTTTATCTCTATTAATTCATATTAACCACATAATTTTAAAACAATTCATTTCACACTTGCCGTCTCATCCCCATTCCTCACATAAAACACCATACCAAACATCCATCTAGGCCACCGTGCCTATGGCAAGTAGGGGTGCAACTCAGGTCGGGTTATACCGGGTTGGAGTAAACCCAAACCCAAACCCTAAGAATTTAATCCGGGTTCGGGTCGGGTTCCATTGGTTTTGGTTTGGCTTCGGGTTAGAATTTGGGTTATCAATAAACTATTTTTTTTCAAATTTAGTTGTAATCTAAAAGAAAATTATTAGAATATACATACCTGTATGTATGAAGTCAAGCCTCATGCTGAATTCTGCAACATCCTTTGAAAGAATTTTGCAACATCATGTTGAATTCTGCAATATTCTTTGAATGAACTCTGCAAGCAATTTTTCAGCACCCTATAGACACAAATAAATGACAAATTAGTTAGTTTTATAACTAGTTGGTCATTTCTATTTAATAGCTAATGAAAATAACTCAAGTATACCAAATAGAAAATGAACATATCATACCAACTTTGTAGTTGAAACTAAACATTAGCATACAAATTGCTGAAATTGAATTCAAACTGAATATTTATCATACAAATTGCTAAAGTAAAAATTGACCACTTGTCATACCAATAAAATTAAAATATGAATCAAATTTATATTACAATATGAACTTCAAAATAACAGATTTCTCATACTAACATAAAGTATAATATGAAATAGATTTATCATGCCGACTCAAATTCAAACATAATCCACATAACAGTTATTCAAAGTAACTAAATTTAAATACATTAAGCATAATGGTTCAACATTCCAATCTAATTTAAGTGCAATCCAAATTTAAAATAATAATATAAATAAATCTCAAGTTTAAATAAGTTTACATCTACTTTTAAACAATTTCAAATTTCAAATGAGTTCATGTCTCCAAAGTTTCCAAAAAAACTAAAAAACTATTCGAAGACTTCCAAGTAATTTCTCCCTTGATTTTCATCCGCATTTCTAATATCAAGTTCTTCCTCCTCGATTTACATATTTGAAAATAATATGCATCAACCTAAACAAAAAAAATGCATGCAACTGTTAACAATAAGAAGATAATAATCATAAAAAATCATCCTAGAAATTAAGTTATCTCAAGCGTGCTTTGGTAATGAGGAAAGAGGTGATTTGTCTGAACTAGAATTAGTAATGTCTGAAACATGTATATATATATATATATTAATATTACAAAAAAAATGTATAATTGATGAAAAAATTATATAAATTACACCGGGTTCGGACCGGGTCAGTTTTTGGTACCGGATTGGTGTGAACGTGGTTTTGGTTTCGGGTTTCTACGGGTCGGGTAGAAACCGGGTCTATTTTGAAAAAAATCTTAAAAATAAAACCCATTTTTTGTTTTGATACCGGGTCGGGTCGGGCGGGTTGGAACCGACCCGAAACCAAGTTGCACCCCTAATGGCAAGATGGTACGCGCTATTGCTGGTGCTATTTTGAAGTCTGCCAGGTGTAAGTTATACAACAATTTTCCCCCTAAAGTTACGATTTTAATTTAGAGATGTCCGTCCCGAGGCGGTATTAATAAAATTTCTTCTACAGTGTGAGGTGTGAGGGGTGAGGTATGAGGTGGGAGGTGGGAGAGTGGTAAAGATACTTGTAAAATCAGTCATAACAGTATATAAATTGTAATAGAAGAATAGTACCAAATGTGAAACAATCCATGCCTAGCCAGTCATTGAAGAGTAGTTTGTACTGGTCACAGCATAGATGGGCATCTAGAGCAGTCGTGCACTACTGCTTAGATTGAGATTGTGGGGCCACAAAACATCCGTCAACGTATTTAGCTATCAGCATTATGTTATATTAATTAATTTTTTTAACAGTATCTATGAACATTATATTATGTTGATTAATTTTTTAAAGTGTGACTTGACTTATGAAGGGTTAAGATAGTGATCGTGGAAAGACTATAAATATTAATTCATTGATCCATGTAATCAACATTTAACAGTAGCTTCACCAATTAATGGATTATGGTCGACATGGTGACCATAGACATCCATTCATTCCTCACAATCTAGATTGGCATGTACAATGGTTCATTGGGGACCAGTGTATCCACCGTCACCATCTTTAACTTCGCTCACTAATGTTGCCCATATCGGTGTTCAACACTGTGCATGTGGACCTGCACGTGCAAGACTAGCAAAAGGCCTGCATTTAGAGCCCATGTGACAATGTCAAATTCTCACCCGAGGAAACACTAGCTAGGCACGTGCGAATGATAGTACACATATCGCCATTTACAATGGTGTGTTTGGAAAATAATAAAACTTTCTATGTTAAAATAGATAGATTAATTATACGGGTAGTTATGTAGAAATAATTAAAAAGTAGGATAGTTATATTTGACGATATAAAGAAATAATTAAAAAATAAGATAATTATGAAAGATGAAAAATTTTAGATTAAAAGATTTTGCGTGTTGCCAAACATGCCCTCAATTATTAGTTTTTTTAATGAGTGGCTTGATCTATAAAGGGTTCAGATGGTAATGTTAAAAGACCAGAAGTATTGAACCATTGATTCATGTAATCAGCATCTAATAGTAACTTGGATAACGGTCCAAATGGTGCTATAAACATCCACTTATTTATCGCAATTTGAATTAGTGTGTACCATGGTTCACATGGGGAACCGGTGGATTAGACCGAGAAATACTCATCTATCTGTTCATCAAAATTTTTAACTTAACTAGCTAATGTAGCTTATCTCTGTTATCAATATATATAGCTTTGTTTCTGTTAAACATATCATTCTTTTATTTTTAAATATTTTGATGATTAATGAAAATTCATTCTACCAATTGTATTTGGAAACATCTTTATTGTCACTCATTTATTTAGTATTTTTATATATGGGTCTTATCTATGTAAGTACGAAGTCACGGTAATAAAATAACTTAATACTAAAAATTAATTTCTACCTAGTATTTTCAATATCTAAACCATGTAAAATATATTACTATATGGATAAACGATTTTATAGAGTATTACCATATTTTAATATATATTTTATGGATCTAAGTTTTTTTCCTAATTTATGTGTTAATATAACTATTTTTTATGTTCATTACAATGAATAAATTGAATTTTCTATCAATCATTGACATCTTAAAAAATAAAAGGGTCTGACAAAATCGCTTTAATGTAACTCAGCTATTAAGAAGCGGAGCCTAGCCGAGCTAGCTTCTATAAAATGTCTCTTACATGTAACACCCTCATTTTTAATATATTGATGGTTGTTAAATAATATAACTCTATCTATTATATCTAATATCATTTATATTATCATAGAGATTCTTTTATTTGTTTAGTATGACCATGCATGTGCCTCATTTATAAATATGCAAAATTAATATAATAAAATGATTTAATACTCAAAAACAATTCTAAAGTAGTATTTTCAACATCCAAACTATATAAAATATCATTACTATTTAGATAAATAATTTTATAAAATATTATTATATTCTAATATATATGTGAATAGATTTAAGTAATTTTCCTAATTTGCACATGAGTGTATCTTTTTTTGAACAAATATGAATTGGATGAAATTTGATCTCTTAGTTAAATAAATAATGTTAAATGTAATGAATGAATTTAATTTTTCTTCAATCATTTTTTTTAAAAAGGAAGAGATTACATGAAATTGGTTCTATTTTACCGGATTATATAGAAGTAGTGCCCATATATGTCTTATATTTAATAGCTAACTTAGCGTGCTATTGGTGTGGACTCCGCTAATTTGAATGTTCAATATCTGCAGTTAAAAACTACTAATTATTCCTCGAATGAAAAACTATCGAACTGTCAAGATCTTATTGTAGAAAATTTTCTCATGCTCACTGTATTTATCCTTAATTCATAATATATCGGAAGTTATAAAAAGAATTTTTAATGTTTGTAAGTGTATAAGGAATTAGGGGTAAATTTTGTAATATATTTGGGAATTCCCCCCTCTAAACTTTTGTATTCAATTGGTTTTGCAATTAATTTTATTTAATAATATTTTATTACAAGTTACAACTAGAGTTAATTACAAATAAGTTGTACATAACTACTTTAATTTAAAAATCCGAAGGTTTATTTGAAAATTTCCTTCTAGTAAATAAGAATTTGCATCCTTGCCTTTGCTGGATGCGTCCCTTAATTTAGCACGCATCTTGAAAGAGAAAATGCAAGCCAAGCCACCGAGATCCGGGAATACTGATGCTATGTCTCTCGTGAAGGTTTTGTCCCAGAAATTAAACAAGCAAGGAAAAAATACAAAGAATTTAGGAAATATAAAGAAATTAAATATTCCAAAATTATGTGATGGGGGAAATCCCTTTGGGCTCAAGGGTTTAAAAGGCAAGCTTACGTACCTCACACTTTTTTTTGAGGTCAACATAAAGGGCGTTGATTCACCCTGAACCTATTTTTTAATATTTTTTTGAAAAATTTTTACAAAACTATTAATCTAAGTGTATTTAAATGTGTATCAATTTTTACCATTTTTGGATATTTTTAGATTTTTAATTTTAAAAACCAGTGACATTTTTTTAACATGTAAACCATTTGCTATAAAATTTATATATAGATAAATAATTTGTATAAAGTTTCAATGCATTTTAATATGTGTTAGGCCAATTTTTGAAAAATTGTACCACTATTCCAGTTCAGTAGCGTTGCATCGAATTAACTCTCTCTCTCTCTCTCTCTCTCTCTCTCTCTCTCTTCTCTCTCTCTCTCTCTCTCTCTCTCTCTCTCTCTATCTCTCTATATATATATATATACATACATATATATATATACATACATATATATATATACACTTCTAACAAACCCTTTTTTTACATAATCTTTTTATTTTCAATGTCTTAATAGTTAATGGACAATTCGCTCAATTTATTATATTTAGCATCATTTATATTAGCATAAAAATTCACTCATTTATTTAATATCATTGTATATAGGCTTTATCCATAAAAGTGTAAAATCAATTTAATAAAATAATTGTATCTATGAAACCTCAATTCTATGTAATTCTTTTTATTTTTAATATCTTGTTGGTTAATGAATAATCCATTCTATTTATTATATTTAGCATTATTTATATTATCATAGAAATTTTTTCTTTTGTTTAATATTACTATGTATGTGCCCCACTTATTAATGTATGAAATAAACTTAATAAAATGATTTAAAAGAACAATATGAATTCGAAATTGTATTTTCAACATCCAAACTATCTAAAAGTAATTCTATAAAGTATTATTTTATTTTAATACATGTATGAATGAACTAAGCATTCTTCCTAGTTTAAACATGAATATATCTATTTTTGGGCAAAATTGGTTTGAATGAAACTTGGTGTCTTAAATTAAATAAATGTTGTTGAATATAATAAATGAATTAGATTTTGTATCTACATTATATAAATAAATGGAAGCTACATGAAATTATTTTTATGTAACTTGGTTGTATAGAAGGATGAACTCTGCTAGTTAAGCAAATTTTGATGAAATTATTTTTATATAACCTGGTTGTATGGAAGGATGAACTCTACTAGTTAGGCTAATTTTGATGCTCAGTACTTTTTCTGCCAATTTCCTGACAGCTAATTAATTATCAAATGGAAACCTATCCAACTATCAAGATCTTGACCGCTGTCATTATTACTATTATTATTATCGAAAATTTTCTTGTGCCCACCATGCTTGTCCTTAATTCATAATATACTAGAAGGTGTAAGAAGAATATTTTAAAATTTGTAAGTGTATAAGGAATTAGGGTTAAATTTTATAATGTATTTAAGAATTCACCTCTAAATTTTTGTATTATGTTGGCTTTTGTTATTAATTTTATCAACAGTATTTTATTATAGACTACGACTAGAGTTAATTACAAAGAAGTTATACATAATGTGTATAGACGTAATATCCGAAGGTTCATTCGAAAATTTTCCTGTAGTGAATAGGAATTTGTATCCTTCCACCTTGCATACTTTTATGATTTTGCCAAAACTATATGGTTACCATTTATCTTGAACTGGTCACAACATATATCCGCATCTAGAGCAGCGTGTACCACCGTCCAGATAGTGATTGTGGGAAGACTAAAATCATCGGGTCAATGTATTATCTGTCAGCATTATATTATATCGATAAATATTTTTACGAGTGACTTGACATATGAAGAGTTCACTTCAGATGGTGATCATAAGAAGACTTAGAAATATTGATCCATTGACTCGTGTAATCAGCATTTAATAGCAGCTTGACCAATAAAAGGATGATGGTCCACATGGTGAGCATTTAATTTTAGTTTTTTTTAAAAAAATGTATTACTTGTATTCTAAATAAGTTGCGCATAACCAATATTATAAAAAAAGTTATACGTAACTAACTAAATTTATTGATGTTTGCAAAAGTATGGTCTGAAGGTCTATTTGAAAATTTCCTAGCACATGAGAATTTGTGTCCCTCGACTTGCTAGATACGTCCTTTAATTTTCCATGCCACTTAGGTTTTGTGGGGAAACAATAAATAACGGTCCATCCATTCATCTATTTATCTATCAGCATTTTATCAATTAATATTATATTTTAAGAGTAGCTTGACCCATAAAGTGTTCAGATGATAACCCTAGAAAGACTAAAAATATTTGATCTGATCTGTGTGTTCATGTAACCAGAATTTAATAGCAGCTTGACCAATGGATGATGGTCGAGATAGCAGTTATAAAAAATTCATATATTTATCACAATCTAGGTTACCGTGAAGAGTGGTTTGTATGGGGATTGGGGGACTAGAAATACCCATCTTTATATCTACTTGTGGCCATCTTGAACTTAGTTAACAATGTAACCCATCTTGGTCTTCAATATTTGTGCGAGTTAATTACCAGCTAATTAATTCGCAAATGGAAAATTATTTAACTGTCAAGATCTTGACTACTGTCATGATCGTTATTATTAGAAGATTTTTCTCATACCTAAAACCTTTGTCTTTGATTCATAATATACTCATGGGTGTGCATGAAGAATTTTTGAAATTCCATTATTATATAAGAAATTAAGGTAAAAATCCGAAAGGATAATTGAGAATCTTAAAGTAAATTTTGTACTTAGTTGGTTTTTATTATTAGTTTTATTTAATGAAAATTTATTATAAACTGCAATTAGAGTTAATTTTAATTTTTAAATAAAATATGTTGTTTGTATTGTAAATAAGTTGTACATATTTTCTAATTCTTTTTCTTCACAACTAAATTAATTCGCTTATGTGCGTAGAAGTATGATCAGAAGTTTTTTTTTTTTTTTTTTTTTTGAAAATTTTCAAAAATTATAGTGGAACAAATAGTAGTAAATGGCAACTTACAACCGTGGTGGATGCACATCTCTTAAGTTTCCAAAGTTCTTGAAAGAGTACACGTAAGTTAAGACGCAGTCATTAGGAATTGCCATCCAGGTCCTCTTAGAAAGGTTTTCCATCTAGTACATTAAGCAAGCAAAGAAAAAGCAAAAAAGGTTTCAGGAAATATGAAGAAATAAAATATTCCTAAATTACTACAATGGGGGAAATCTCTTCCATCAAAAGTTTAAAAGAGAAGCTTACATACATCCCACATTTTTTTTAGGTCAACGTTCATGGTACGTTAAACTTTTGAAAATAATGTGCTTCAAAATAATATAATAGTTTCTAATGCAATCTAATTAAAGAACTCTTTGCTAAATTCCGTTAAACAGCTTTAAATTTCAATACATTTTACTCAATTTTTTTGTTAAATTTTATTCAATTAATAATGTTAAATATCAAATTTTTGATGAATCTAATGGTTTTTTTATGGGCAATTTAGTGGGTTTCCAATTAAATTCTTTTGAAACTTGTATTAAATTTAAAAGAGGGGTTTAGCTTATGTAGCTAGTTAGCATATCACTAGTTATTATATCCGCACCTACATGGTGTCTTTTTCATTGATAATTATACATATTGGTAATTATACACTTTAGAAAGACATTGTAAATACCTCCAACCATGAGACATCTTGTAAAACCTTCATATTTCAGGAGAGAAATTGTAAATACATCGCTTGCACTTGGCAAACATAAACCCCGATCACCTAAATGTAGGACATCATTGTGTTCACTACGTTACAGGCATGGTGCCCCTAAATAGTGTACCTTGAATCATGAGCATATCACTTTCTTAAAATTTTCTTTAAAGAAAGATAAAATACCTTAGAAATAAATAAAATTATAAAATCCAGGAAATTATCTTTAGAATAAAAATTTTTGTTTTTAAACTATTCATCATTCTAAATAGATTTATTTAATGTGACAGATATGGAACTTGATTATATTTAGTAATATATTTTTTATAAAGATATCGTAACATATTTTAAGTTAAACATATTATTCATTTTTATAATTAATTATATCTTTTGATTTTTCTTCGTGAACATAATTTACTAAATGCATTTAATTCATATACCATGCCAACTTATAGTACTTTTGTATAGCTATTTTTATTTTTAAAAATCAATATTTAAAGGGTTAAAGACGAATTAAATATTCTTAAAATTGATGATTTTTAAAATAAAAAATATGTAAAAGTATCGTAAAACTTGGTTTATGGGTTAAATATACTTAGAAGAATATATTTATGAACAAAAATCAATAAAAATGAAATAAAAGAAACAAATAATATATTTTAGCTTAAAATACGTTATGATGTCAATAATCTTCCCTGAGATTCAATCTATTTAATGTGGTTATTTATTATTTTATAAAATAAAAAATAAAAAGTTATTAACCGGTGATCTCTTGAATTATATAATTTTGTTTATTTGCAAGGATGTTTTTGTCATTTTCAAATTTTGAAAAATAATACGCTCCAATTCTGGAAAATTGTGTTGGTAGGGACACAAATTCTTTTAAAAACATTAGTAATACTTATATAATTTTGCCAAAACTATATAGTCACCATAAAAACACCAATTTAAAATACTACCCTCAGCAAGAATAGCAACAGGCCTGCATTTGGAGACCCCAGATCAAATGCTTATGAGGACCACTGGGCACATGCCAAAGGTCCATCTCTAGCATCAGGATATTAAAGGGTAGCTTGACCTGGTCACAGCTTACGACGGTTTAGATGGTGATTGTGGGGGAGACTATAAGCACCAGTCAATGTATTTATCTACCAGCATTATAACATAATAATTATCTTTTTAAGAGCGGCTTGACCTACGAAGGGTTCACTTCAGACGGTAACGTTAGAAAGACCAGAAATAATTCATGTAATCAGCATCTAATATAATAGTAGCTTGACCAATTAATGGATGATAGCCCAAGTGGAGCTATAAAGGGTAATTTGCAAATATACTCAAATAGTTTAATGCAAATTAATGAAACAATCACACAATTTCACAAATTATATATTATCCCTATATAATTTCAACCACATATCATATTACCCCAGGCTAACAGTTGACGTCAAACTCAATGCAGTGGGCCGTTAGATAATTTTGGATTTCCAAAATGACCCTTCCATTCGGCTAGCATTGTTACATTTGGGTTGCCCTTTGTTGCTTGGATTGAGGGTGTAGTTAGCCGTCGTCTTGGCAGGTGGTGTTGAACGTCTTCCACAGCAGCATCTTCCACGGCACTACAGCATCTTCCATGACAATGACGTCAACGTGTTTTACAATGACTGCAATGTCTTACACACAAACACTGTTGTCTTCGCTCACATCTTCCATGGCCGCTGATTCCGAACCCAACTAATGTTGTTCAATTGATGATTGAAACCAAATGACACCGAGATATTCCCATCTGCTCGTGAAAAGGGTAGCAGTATTTTAAATAAGAGTTGTGGTCTTATCAGACCGATCTGAAATCTGGTTCAAAAATGTTTTTTTTTTGTTTGTTTTTTCTCTAACTTTTTTGTAAACATGATAATCTAGTTATATTAAAATTGTATAAAATTTTAGAAAGAAGTAAGAAAACTAAAATTTAATATATTTAAAAATTTTATAAAAAAATTTAAAATACGACTCCAATCTAGGGGACCGCCATGACTTGTATTCTTGAAGTTACAGGGTGCACAATATGCGGCCAGATTTTGTCTCATAGTCCATATTATAACACAACAACTGACCTGTCAATAGAAGCTTCCTAGAAGTAAATATTAGTAAAACAATAAACGTCATTAAAGGAGTAAAATTTCTGTAATATCGTTAATCCACCTTATCTTTCTCCCCTCTTTGCTCATGAAGAAACTGGGAGTTCAATTTTTGAAAGAATAATAATAATAATAATAATAATAATAATAATAATAATAAAAGAGAGAAAAAAGGAAAATTGATTTGGAGGTTTCTTATAGCATACATGAGGAGTAATTTTTTTCCCCAAAATTTATACATTTGGATGGATTGAAATCCAAAGAAGCGGATTTGAAGAAATTAAGATTTGGAAAATTAAAAAGATAAGATTTGACATAGGTAAGCAAGATTTCTTACATTTTTTTGCTTTATTTTTTTATTCTATCTGTTTAGTGTTGTAATAAATTTGGAGCAAACGGCTAAGATTTTGTGATATATAGTAAGTGCATACAGAAACTGAAACATTGAAGGGAGGAAGAAGAAGAATAATAATGTTGGTTCCATGGTGTAAATATTGTTGTACAGGTGCATTTCTCATCTACACTTTGTTGGAGCTAGGATTCTAGGTTTACTAAGGTTGTGGTCAATGCCCTAAGATTTTTTTCATCTCTAATAATTTTGTGTTAATTTATAATGATTTAATGCATATAGGATGGGTCATAAGGAAGTAATAAATTTACATATTTCTAAAATTTGGGTTTGGAAGTCGTGAGTTTTCATGAGATTTTGAAAATTTTTAATTCCATGCATGATTTAATTGATGAGAAATTCTTGTTTTAACTATACCTTGTTCGCCAAAGGCAAAAAGCCATTTCTTAAAAAATAAAACTACAAATCTATTATAAACTAAGCTTTAGCATTTCTATAGATGCGTATTAATTGAGTTTCAAACTAAAAAAAATTTAATTATTTTAAACTATTTAAATGGACTAAAATATCCCTATAATAAAGTTTTCAAAAAATATATAAATATTTTCAAGAATGGTAGAATTTGATTTATAAGTTAAATACATCTGATTAATAATTATACAAAAAAATTATGAATATGTTTTCTTGACTAATTTGTTAGCTCAAGATAATAAGATCATGCCTCTTCATGTTTTACTTATTAGATGATGAGATTTCATGCTTTAGATATATGAATTATAAATATTGCTTTGGTGGCATGATTGCATGAAATTTTAGTATATGTTTATGTTGATGATGATAGTATGCTTTTATGAGACACGATGATTTTGTCCTTAGTTGAATGGTCGAACAGCCGGACTCCACGAATCGGGCATGACGTCGTTATAGAGATCATGAATGGTTTTACTTTCCGTGATATGGCTTCTAAGCCAGATCCCTTGAGATTGTAACCGCAAGGTTATCATTATTTGTTATACGTTCATAGATATCAGAGAAATTTTTGAAAATCAACGAATATATAAAAGATTAAGGTCAAATTAAGTCAGATCCCTTGAGATTGTAACAGCTAGGTTATCATTATTCGTTATACATTTATAGATATGGGAGAAATTTTTGAAAATCAACGAATATATAAGAAATTAAGATAAAATTTCACATGTATATTTGATAATTCTCTAATAGATTTTTTATTCAATTAATTTCTGTTATTAATTTTATTTAATAAAATTTTATTATAAGCGCCCATTAGAGTTAATTTTAATTTTTAAAGAAAATATATTATTGGCATTGTAAACAAGTTCTTCTCCACAACAGCGGTGGGAATTGGTCGCCATCACAATCCCTTCCCAACCAAACCAACTTGTTAAAACCAACCGAGGCGTGCTCGGTTGGTGGCCGCAGCTGTAATAGGGCATTGGCGGGGCGGCGGTCGTGGGTTCGAATCCCACGTTAGGATTTCGGCCCGGAAAAATGGTGTGGGAGCTGTTGTCTCTCTTTGGCTAGATGGAAGCTGTTCTTCCTAATTCTTTGATGGAGCTGTGTCTCTAGATTTCTTTGGAGGAGTTATGTATCTCCTTGTTTGTAAAAATGTCTCAGAACTACAATGTAATATGTGTTGAGATGTATGTAAATATAAACCATAAAAAAAAAACCAACTTGTTAAAACCAATATTTTTATAATACAATACCGTACAGGTAACTGATGGAATGTTTTAAAAAAATCCTTTTATAATTTTG